>QEPC01009472.1:12851139-12886945 GCA_003113815.1 Sphenodon punctatus | reverse complement strand
ATCCTCCTCCCCCTAGGCTGTTGATCTTAGGAAGTTAGGTGTCTTCACAACGCTGAAAATGTTTCCCTGTGTTTTGGGTTTATACATTATTTATTTTAAGCTTGATGTGCATGCAGACTGTGTTTTCTTCCATCCAATGTTAACCCTGTGAACTTGTTGCTTCAGTGTTTTGCCAGTGTTTTCTGTGTTTCCCTGTGTTTGGGGTTTATACATTATTTATTTTAAGCTTGATGTGCATGTAGACTGTTTTTTCTTCCTTCCAATGTTAACCCTGGGAACTCCTTGCTGCTGGGTTATGCTATGCCACTGGCCTACCGTACCCCTGGCTACGCCTACTGTACCCCTGGCTCTGCCCACCGTTCCCCTGGCTCCGCCCACTGGCTCACCAGCCCACCGGCAGCTTTATCACCAGCGAGCCGGACAGCCTTACTGCCTCTCCAAACTCAAAACCCACCAGCCGCCCCTGATGGAAAACTGGGCCAAAACTAACAAAATTAAATTCAACAGAGATAAATGTAAAGTTCTGCATTTAGGTAAGAAAAATCAAAAGCA
This sequence comes from Sphenodon punctatus, assembly GCA_003113815.1. Lineage (NCBI taxonomy): Eukaryota > Metazoa > Chordata > Lepidosauria > Sphenodontia > Sphenodontidae > Sphenodon > Sphenodon punctatus. The sequence continues at coordinate 12,886,393 of QEPC01009472.1, read as the reverse complement.
CAAGTATAGGATGGGTGATGCTTGGCTTGGCAGCAGTACATGTGAAAAGGATCTGGGGGTTGTAGTTGATCACAAGCTGAATAGGAGTCAGCAGTGTGTAGGGATGGGCGAACAGATCGCAGTTCGGGTTCGGCCGTTCGGTTCGGCTGCGTTCGGTTCATCCATTCGGTTCGGCAGTTCAGCTAGTTCGCAGAGTGCGGGTTCGACTGTTTGGTTCGGTCGTCCGAACAGGCCTTTCGGTTAGGCTGTTCAGCTGTTCGGTTGGGCCGTTCGGGAAATGTTGTTATGGGTGTTTTTTTGTGTTTTATATGGGGGGGGTTTTTGGTTTTTTATTGGGTTTTATATAGTTTTCTTTTGTTTTTTAGTTGTTTTTTTGTTTTTATATGGAGTTGTTTGTTTGTTTTTTATCTAATATTATATATATCTATCTACACTAAATCTAACTGCTATTAACTATTCTAAATGCTATGAACTAAATGGATTATCTAATAAGGACACAGACCTACTCCTACAAACACTAAAACTAAATCACTAAAGCTATCTCTATCATTAAGCTAACTCCTACAACTCTCTACTCTTTTCCCCTCCACATCCACATCCACATCCACATCCACATCCATATATATATATACACACACACACACACGGAATATTATATTATATATATATATATATTATATTCCGGCTGTGTCTGTCTATATAGACACAGACACAGACACAGACGGAATATATATATATATATAAAAAGTGTGTGTGTGTGTGTGTGTGTGTATATATATATTTGGATATGGATATATATATGGGATGGGGGGATAGATAGATAGACAGATAGTAGAGAGTTGTAGGAGTTAGCTTAGTGACAGAGATAGCGTTATTGATTTAGTTTTAGTGTTTGTAGGAGTAGGTCTGTGTACTTATTCGATAATCCATTCTAAGATTCTATGAATGAGCTTCTGGACATACTCTACATTTTTGTGAAGCCTACGTGCCTGGAGTTCAGCTTCATGCACAGGGTCTCTTTCCCATTATACTCTTCTGGAGTAGTCTTCGATGGAAGTAGTGATGCTACATGACCTCAAAATGATGAAAGTGGGTGTGGGGTGTTCTCCATTAAGGCCTTGAGGTCCAGAAATGACCCCCCATCCCATCCATCCCTGTGACTAGAACAGGCCAGAAAAGAAATGGATAATTCAGGCTGTTGCTGCTGCAAGGACTGTTTGCGTAAGGAGCGGCAGAGGGATTTCAAGATGAATGGGGTGCGAAGATTTAATTATGAGCAGCTGCTTGATAGATGTGGGGAGCTGATTAAACAATATTTTGTTTGTCATTTGAAATAATTAGCGCCTGAGCGTGGGCAACTCGGTGTTGTTTATAAATCAAAAGACAATCAATAAATAAATATAGGACGGGGAGGGGGGGAAATAATAAAAATTGCATCCACCCGCTAAATCTCACCCATTCTGTATCTCTTTAGAACAACCCTTCTGTTGCTTTCCAAAGCACCCCTAGGGCTCCCAATAACCCCTTCCCTGCTGGCTCCAACTGCGTCTCAAAGGTGATCCAAAGTGCAGTGACCCTGTTAACTGGCACACCGCAGTGATGGTCTTCAGTTATAATCTAAGGCAGAATTTCTCAAGCTATGGGTCATGTTCTTCCATCTCAAGTGTCCTGGATTTTCAGGGACATCCCTGATTAGACACCTCTTTTGTTATCTGTTCTGTAGTTATGGAAAGTTGCTGCAGAGGAAGGGAGGGGTGAGAGAGAGAGCATGCAATTTGCAAACCATCAGTGGGGGACAATAGGTTGAATTCCCTAGCTTGAAAGAGCCATGCAGGTTTTTGCAAGACAAGCTCAAAGCAGCCCCTCCCAAGGGGCTCTCTATTGTCCTCTGTGACTCCTATAGACTCCTTAATTACTCTTCTCTTTACAGGCTTTGGAATTATCATTTTTTTTATTTGTGCAAAACTATAATTTCTAATCATTTCTCTTGGAAAAAAATCAGCAGATCCAGGCTTGAAATCGAGACCTTGTAAGGGACTGCTGTTGTGATTTCTTGAATTAAGGTTCCTTTTTAAAACAATAACAAAAAAAGTGAGCAGCCTTTTTGTTAGGCTGTTACTTAACACATGCCCATGAGAAAATCCACATAGAATCCCATCTGTCAGAGAGAATCCAGACAGGAAGATAAATGGCTGGAGTGGGGGGGAAATCTTTACTGGCCGTAGGGCTGTAGTGTGTACACTGGAAAGCTCACGGGGTATGTGGGTGTGGAGGCTAAGTAGTTGAGGGAAGTGCTATGATAGAGCTTGGACATAAAGACTGTCGGGACAAGGGTTTAAGTCTGGTTGCTGTATGGATAGGAGAGTCCTTTGACTTTTAAAAATTACTCCCCTCCACACACCCCCCAACCCAACCCAGCCTCATAATTAAGCGTTGGGCAACTTTGAATTTTTATACGTCTATATTGACATATATTTATATATGTAAATTATATCCTGCATTGAGAGTTGCTGTCTGTTATTTCAGAGTTCATCATTTTTTGTGTTTTCTGCATTGGCTGCCTGTAGAGCAGCAAACGGAATTTAAAATGGCACTGCTGTTTTTTAGGGCTTGGAACAGTATAGGCACTGGCCATATGCCTGTCCTGCTCCTGGAGCTTCACACTGATGGTGGTCTATGCTCAGTAACTACCTGCTGTTTGGTGGCACGTGGTTGGGCCTTTGCTGTGGCAGGCACCTCAGCATGGAACTCGCTCCCTCCAGATGTTCAGCTCCGTTCCTCCTCCTCCCCCCCCCCCCCCCCCTCCGCTTCAAAAGGATTTGATTTTTTATTCTCCAGGTGCTTTTAAAGGATTCACTGCTGGCTCCACTGAATGTATCTTTTCAGGGAGGGAGGAACAGAGATGAACATCTGGAGAGGGTGAGTTCCTCACTGAGGGACCCGCAGCAAAGGCCCAATGGCCTGCACGCGCCCAAGCTGGATACATAGCACAGAGCTCCCTTTCTATTCCACATCTTGATCGCACACCTTAATCACTCCAGCCTAAATCCTGTCTTGCTTTCAGATCTTCTACTAGTTTTCAGAGTGCTCTGTGAGAGGGGAAAGGTCCCCCTGCCTCTGGTCCAATATATTATTCTCCCATTCTAGCATGGTTCTCGTGGTATGTACCCTGCCTTGCAGCATCGGGGTTTGGAGGACAAATCCCCTATGATTCCATTCCAGAGGTCAAAGAGGAGAAACATCTGGTCACGTGGGTCCTATGGGCTGTATCTGGGGAGATAATCATAAAAGAAACTCTTTTTTGAGAGAGAGATCTGCCCGGTGAATGCAACCATCTGAGTCTCTCTAAAGGTAAAAAACAGTGGTTCAGCCAGATGTGTCCAGTTGCCTCCAGATATGTCCAGGCACCTTCCTTTGCAGACTCTGTGTGTGTTTTTAAACAAGACGTGTCCATGCAGAGCCCCCCACTGGTCATGCGTCGAACTGCGCATTTGACGTTGGTGCAGGGGGAGGCACGCTTCCATGACCCACACAGCGACCACCCATGGCGATGCATGAAGTACTCCCGAAAAATCGGGGCCAGGGTGGCCACCGCTGTAAGTGGGGCAGTCATACTGGGAGCGGCTCCTCTGAAGCCCACCTCATGTAAGGTCGCGTGCGTGGAGGCTCTGCTGCCACCTCACGCACTGATCATACACACACACACACCCTCAAGCCTTGCTTGTTTAAAAAACCCTTTGTTGTTGCCGCTTCTTGCTATATTAAGGGAGCAGGCTCCGGGCAGTGGTTTGAAGACAGGTCTGGATCAAAATTCTCTTTAATAGAAGCAGGCAAACAAATCGAGTTGCTAAGAAGAGGGGAGGGGGGAGAAGCTGGTGATTGATTAATAAAATATTCATGCCAAACTGCCTGAAGAATGCAAATTGCCATCCAAGGGAGAAGGGAACGCATTATTGTAGACTGAGAGTCACCGGGAGTTGTCACATCTTCAGCTCAGCCTCACCGAGGATCTGGAGGGGAGTCTCTGCCATTCAAACTGCTAACGACTCACAAAGAAATACAAACACAACGCAAAACAAGTTCATCTGCATATGAATGAAAGTGTTGGGGCTCATTGTCTTTGCACAGTCTGTCCCTCACTTTCCTTTGGGGCGTGGGAGCTGAAGTGAGTGGCAGACAGTACAGAAGAGAGGAACAGAGTGGTTCGCAGGGGAATCGTAATCTAAACATGGGCAGGAGGAAAGAGTCTGCAAGGGAGCGTGGTCGCACCCTTCCTGACTCTGCCCCTTCAGATCCCCTCCTCCATTCCTAGCACCATGAGGACATGACGCTTGGGAAAGGGGTGTGGTCACCACAGAAAGAGTTGAGGAGAGGGACAATGCCCCTTCATGTGACCACACCCCTTTGCCAAGTGTTGTCCTGTCGCAGTGCTCACAAAAGGGCATGTGGTCACCCCAGAAAGATTTGAAGGGAGGGGAAAAGGGGTTCCTTTTCCTTTCTGCTGTGACCATTCCCCTTTCTAAGTGCCGTGATGCCATGCCATTCAGGAAAGGGCATGGTCATGCCAGAAAAAGGTGGGGCAAAGCAGCTCTCCCGTTCCCTATCCGCCCTGAACTTAATTCTGCCAACAGTAGAGCTGAAACGAGTACCCGCAACAATAGGTCTCCCCATTGAATTTCTGGTACCCGAATTGACTTGAAAATATCAGGTGTCAATGGATACCCAGTCTAGTGATCCGATATCCCAGCATGTCCCAGAATGTAGACTTCGGGTACTGATTTTTCAGTTTTCTTTCCTAATTTACCAATCGGTAACCAGAATTTTTTTTTAAAAGTCACTACAGAAAATTATCATTTTTGGGGGTGTCCAAATGTCTGATTGGTGATTGGGTAGCCTGTTGAATATCCAACACGGTATGTGAAAGTGTGGGCATTGCCAGCAGGTAGCAAATAGGCCTGAAACAAAACATTGCAGTGAATGCTGTTTCTGTTGGAAACTGGTCATTTGCCTTCATCTCAGCCCTGGTAGTAAATGAGCCCCCTGTTTCAGTCCTAGTCAGCACCCTTGAATGCAAAGCCATCATCTTAGAATGGGTGACCCATTGTGACCTCCTGCATAAGACAGGCCAGGTAGTTTCACTGGGCTGATGGGTATGGAGAAAATATAGGAGCTGGTGAAGGAAGGGACAAAATAGACAGGATAACTCTTGTGACACAAGAGTGACCAATGGAAATGGAGGTCTCTTGGGCTTCGTCCTTGACCTCCAAATAATATCCAGTCAATTGATGGAAGAGCAGTAGGGCTGGGATGAGAGCAGGTGTTCCAAATACCGACCTTTCGGGAGTGCTTGCGAGCGTCCGTTGGTATTTTATTAGTTTCTGGTGATTACACACTTCCATGACTTTCCGGGACTTTTTTGTCACTTTCTGGGACATGTATGAGAGTTTTACTGCACGTCTGGCAGTTTCCAGCACTTCCCTGATGCTTAACTGGCACGATTTCATCTCCACAGCCGCAAGGATGTGCATGAGGCAGACATGGGGCTTGGGACTGGCCTGTGAACGAGCACTGAAACAGAATACAGGAATCAACAGATATGCAAATACTCATTTTGGTGGTGGATATTATCTAGATAGCTATCCAAACATGCAAATAATATCGTCAAATGCAAAATCCACAATTCCTTGCAGCTTTTCTATTGGTTCCTGGGAACATTGGACACTTCTTCTTTTGAAAGCACTTCAAACTCCAGTAGCATGTTTTCTTCCGAGGAGCTCAAGGTCTTCATTCCAATCCAGCCTTTCTCTTTGGGTGTGCATGTCGTTTTTGTTATTACAATAATGATAATGAAAATTGTCATTTTCATTATTGTTCTTGAAATAATGAAAATGTCAAATAATAGTAACAAAAATAGAAATGAAAACAAGGTTTTGTTTTTTAAATAAAGGGAAAACACTGAAAAACTTATTATAACGTTTTTGTTTGTTATTCAGTTGTGATGTAATTTGGTGTGTTTATACCCCCAATGGAGGGCATTACATGTACCATGTTATGAAATGTTTTGATAAAGGGAACGGATTTTAGAAGTGATTGAATGTTGTGCTTTTAGGAAAAGCTCCATACACATTCATGGCTACACCTTCTTTATCTTCCATCCACTTTGGATGAAACCTGTGAATATCATGTCCCTCCACAAGCTTAACACACCTAACAATTATCAGAAAGAGTGGCTGAAGGGTCCTGATGGTATAAGATATTACCTTGAAAATACATTTCCAGCTGTAACATTTGAATATTCTATCCTGTTTACAAAATATTTGGCAAGAATGTATTACATACCTTCCCTGTCATCTCTGCCAAACTACAAGACAATTCGATAAAGGGACCCAATTTTATAAGCACTTTAAATTGTCCCTTTGAAGACCATTATTCAGATAAATAGCAGCACATGCAGTGTCAGTCAGAGGCAGGCACCTGGCACGGCAGGGGGAGAGAGTATGGAGGATGTGGAGCAACCCAAAAGACTGACAGACACATTCACTGGCCAATTCCTGCATGCTTTCTAGTTTTACAGGACCAATCGGTAGTAGCTTCGAGGTGGATATAGGGGGCAGTCCTCAGGTGGGCATAGAAAGGACATAACTGGGACTTTGGGGATAGCATCCCAGCAATCAGGATACATAGTTTACACATCAAGGCTGACCAATTATCATCACAATCACATCCTGCAGCACTGTGACAGAGGACATAAGAGAATCTCTATTGGCTCTTTCCTAAACAGATGCTTCTGAGTTCCCAGTAACAAGTGGGGGAGAGATGTTGGGATGGCCACAGCACGGAATGAGGATATTTGGTTGACCTTTCTGCTGCCCAATTGACATCACAAACCAATCTTATACCAAAGTGGGCATTTTTACACACACGTTAACGTTCCAAATTATAAATCTTCTAGGTTTACAAGTCCACAAGTAAGTTCCAGATTCATTTTTCACACACACACTGCCCTGAGGCAGCCTAAAGTATCCACAGCTGTAGACGTGACAGGCTGCCATGGAAACCAAGTGACCACAGCTGCCCTGGAGCAAAGCAATATACCAGGAGAACGTTTTACACACACAGGTTCTGGGAGAAGTTCTACACAGAAGAACTGTGCAGGCATATAAAATTGGGACCCTTTATCACATGTTTCTGATATTTGTTAGAGATTATAGTGAAAGTGTGGTATAGAAACCTGCCAAATTTCATGTAGACTGGTTGGACTACAAAGATGTTACAGTCAGACATAGATTTATACGTTAATTTCTTATATCACCAGGACCCTTTATCCAATCCTTCTGAAAGTTGGCAGAGATAGTAAATATGGGAAGGGGTATAAGCTTTCCAAGTTACATCTACATTAAACATGAGGAAAAGAAGTAACACCTAAAAATGAATATGAAGATGTTTGCAAATAAATTAATTCAACTGCTTCTAAAATTGTATTCCATCATCCAATTCTTTTGGAATTTGGTCCACATAAGGCCTTCCATTGGAGGCATAATCACTCCACGTTTCAGTCAAATATAGTGAAAAACAAACAGGGTAAAGTCAGAAATGTGTTTTCCATTGAAACCAATAGAAGACGAAAGCAAAAATGAAAACGACAATTTGATAATTTATGAAAACAAAAACGACAGATTTAAATAACAAAAACGAAAATGAGAATGACATGAGTCCCTGGTGCACCCCTCTAGACTGGTCCTCACCTTAGCGAAGAATAAACCCCTTGCCACAATCTGTCTTAGAAAGGTACAGTGAGGGAGCAGATAAAAGGTTTCTTTCCACCAATCTTCCTGGAGAAAGAGCAGACAAAGCTGGAGGGGGGGGGGGGGGAGAATCTGCCTCCACCTCCAAACCCTTTTCACTGAGGCTGTTTTTATTTTCCTGGTTCATTTTAAATTGTTAAAGCGATTGAAGGCAACCGTGTATTCTTTTCAAAGAGAAGCTCTGCAAGCTTTCATACAGTGCTTCTGGGCCAATACTATATCCTCCAGGTAGCTAATGGAACCTTTGTGTTCCTTTTTAGTACCACGGTAAATGGGGGGATGGTAGAAATAGAGATTAGATTGCGGTGTTTAAAAATATTTTTTTTGTCTCTCTCTAGCCTGTTAGTCAGCAGAATCCTGCCTGAACCCCCATTGATCTTGTGTCTGCTCAGCTTAATGAGCCCACATGGCGCAGGGCTTCTCCAGTTCCTTCTGCTAATGCAACTGTAAACTAATGCATCATTTTATGTTCAGATCAATTTGCTGGGTTGGGGGGGGGGGCGGGAGGCAGGGGAGGAGATTCTTAGTTCTCTAATCCCCAGCCTGTTGCTTTGTCCCTTCCCTGCTCTCCCTTCCCGTCTTAATTCCTTCCTGCAGGATGACTTACATTAATTTGGTCCTGAAGGGGTATGGCAGGGGCGTAGCTATCCTAGGTGCAACCTCCCCGGGGCCGGGGCCCTCATGACCGGTGGACCCATACACGTGGAGAGGGCATATGCTCACTGCAGTGGTGTGTCTCAGCAGGAGATTCATTCCGCCTCCTGGATGAAACATAAGGGAAGTGGCGGTCTTTCATATACCTGAGGCCCAGGTCATTTTCGGCTTTAAATATAAAAAACAGCACCTTGAATTGTGCATGGAACACTATCGGCAGCCAGTGCAGACTCCAGCACCTGTGCAATGTACTCCCAATGAACCACCCCTAACAGAAACCGGGCTACCATGTTGGGTGCGCACTTCATTTTTGTTATTTCGATAACAGAAACTAAATTTTCGTGTTTTGTTTTCATTATTACAATAACGAAAATGAAAATGATAGTAACAAAATCAATAACGAAATTTCATTTTTCATTATTGGTGTCCTTATTCGTATTGGTATCGGCCAAAACCGAAAATTTTGTTTCCGTTTTCATCAGCACGGGAGGAGGGGGGAGGAGGGGAGGCTATAATGAGATACAGTCTGCTGGCACTTCTACCACTGGCATTTCTAGCACACACACACACAGAGCCCCCCATGCCGCTAACAAAAAACAAATTTTTGTTATTAACGAAAATGAAAAATGACAGTATTTAATAACAAAACCAAATCATGACATGTGTCCCTGGTGCACACCTCTATTCTGCACCAACTGCAGTTTCCAAACAGTCATCAAGGGCAGCCCCACCTAGTCCCTGTCCTCGAGGTTACGAAGAATGGATGATGGAGGCCAAATTCGCGTCAAATAGAAAATGTCGCAGCCTATCACTAGATGAAGTTGGTGGAAAACGCTCCTGGCCACAGCTGCAACCTGGCTATCCAGTGCAGCGATAGAGCCAAGATCACCCCAATGCTGCAATCCTGAGTGACCAAAGGATAATGGATACCATCAATAACAGGGGTCGCTATGCCCCCCCAGGTCACACGTCCTGCCAACCATCATCAACTCGGTCTTGTCTAGATTCAGTTTAAATCAGCTCACATTCATCCAGTCCCCAATGGCAGCCAGGTACCAGGTAAGTACTGAGATTGCAGGACTTGGGTCAGATAAAAAAGATAGAGTTGGGTGTCATCAACATACTGATGGCACTTCATTCCAAATCTCCTACCGATCTCACCTCAGATACACATTCAATCAATCAATAATATTTATTAAGCTTTCACCATTACACATTTTAAAACAAAGCATAAGGTAAAATAAACCTAATTCTTAACAGAATATATTTCATCATATCAACAAAACCAACATACATGAAGTCACCTTATGGATTAAGGGACCAAGTAATTATGGAAATTAATTACACTTTAACCCATCAATTTACACTCGCGCTCTGCTAAAAGGGTAAATATTGCTAATGCTTTTACTGTATCCTCAGATACACATTGAGCAGGAGTAGGGACAAGGTGGAACCCTGCAGGACCCCACAAGGGAGCTCCCGGGGGGATGATGTCGAGCCCATCGTCACCGCTCTCTGGGCTCTCCCAGGTTAGAATGGCAGGACCACATGAGTGATTCCACACACCCCGCCAGGTCCCATAGCTGTGTTGCTGCTGCCCCAGTGTTGTCGAACTCCCTTCTCCCCAAGGCCCATCGGAGCATGAGCATATTCCAGAGGCAGTGTAAAACCTTTCTCTTTGGCAAAGCAAAGGGCAGGCAGGGATAGGGGCTGGGTGGCGTTTTTCAGGGGTGAGGGTGGAGGTTTTTTAAAGGATTTTCTAAATGTGTTTTTATGTTGTAGGGGAAGGGCAGGGTTGAAATTTAAATAAATAAAACAATATTATAGCAGCATGGTTAATTGAGAGAGCTCATATTGTAGATATTTGGACAGTAACGTTGTGAGTTGCATATTTGAATTTTGGTGTGTTTGTGCTCTTGTACTTTGGTTCTCTGTTCATTCTGCACCCGTAACCACGTGCACCCTGTTGCCCTTGTCTTGTTTGGGGCATGGGAGCACTTTCAAGCTGGTGCTCCAGGGTCTGGCTCTTGGGCCCACGTCTTAAGATGACACTACTACTACATCCCGCTATTGTGCAGAGGCCAGAGACTAGCGCTTACATGCATACCTGCAAAAACGGGTAAGCTTGTCAGATTTCCTGTACCCAAATCAAACCGAATATTTTTGGCACTTTTCGATACCCAGAATACTGACAGATGGTATACTGATTCAATCCCAATTTTGAGCATTTTCCAGGTATTATTTTGGGTACTCGGAAAAACAGTAACCAAAATTTGGGGGTTTCAAATACTTGAACGGTATTCAGGTACCAATTTGGATACCCAGAGTGGTACCCCAAAAATGTGGGTATTACTTGTGGGTACCAAATCAGGGACCCATTTCAGCTCTGTCAGAGCCTGGTTCTCCAAGAGTCATCAGAGAGGCTTGGGTGAAATCTCCTCTACCACATTCAGAAGCGAGCCAAGATGTAACTTATACACTGAAGGGACTAAACTGAATGTGTAAGTTAATGTTCATGTAGATTCCCTCTACCATTTTTCGTAGTCAACATAAGACCTTTTGATTTTTCCAAGCATTTGATAGGTGAGGATAGGGTTTGGGGAAAGTTGGGAGTAGGGTTTTTTTTAAATGGTTTTATGCATGTGTGTTCATTTTATATATTTTATAGGCTGTAACCTGCAACTGAACCTTAGGGGAAAGGATGGGATATACATTCCTCTAGATTTACTTAACTGGATTCTCTTACATTCAAGGATCAATGGGGTGTAACTTAAATGCAGAGAAGATGGGAGATGGTACCTTTTTTGGCTGGGTTTGTGATTTAAGCCAGTTTAGATCCCCATAGACATTATTGAGGAGGGATAAATAGCCCTATTAGATTATAGTCTAATTTACAAGTAGCTCTGAATTTGATCTCTGAATTCCTTGTTCATTTCCTCCAGCCTCTGGGCCTGAGGTTTTCCACCTCTGCTCTAGTCCGTGTGCCTTTGAATAAATGTGCGGGTTATTCTTCCCTCGACGAAAGCATTTCACAGGTTAAACGCTCACTTTTGCATTCAACTCACATATATTTTTTGTTTGTCTGGATGTTTCTGTTGGCAGAATACTCCCTAATCCCATGGACCCTCTGGAAGGAAGAGCTTTTCCAAATATCTAGCCAAAGTCTGCTACCTCTCAAATGGGGGAAAAACCAAACAAACAAAAAATGTCCCAAGTGATTTTCATGCAGCCCTGGACAAGCAAATCTTTTGTGTCCTCCTCCGAACGGTAGGGAGTACAAAAGCTCGGTCGTAGCAGATCTGCCTCTCTCCTGAATGTCACTCTTTTAAGCCTTGTTCCCATGAGCACTTTTTTTGGAGGTAAATACCTCCACCACAAGCACTTTTGCAGAAAACCTCCATACTTCCTTTCTCTGTGTTTTCCCCCACACCATCTCTGCCTCACTGGCTGACTGTTGTAGCTCTCTCTGTAAACAGTTCCCTGCAAGTTTCCAAGCTGGGAGATCAGGGGTGGGGGAGAGCTTTTTAGCTGCTGGTTGTTGTTCAATCCGTTCTCGGATCTGAGAACGTTTTTAGACAAGACCTCCCCATGGATGGACACGCACTGTCCACTTGGTGGAGTGCTAGTCTGAATTCGGGGGGGTGGGGGTGAATCCTCCCATGACCCATGCATAGCCCATGCAGTTCTCGCATCGGGCATTCCAGAGAAATCCAGAGTGCCCCATGTGGGGACGGGGTGGGCAGTGCATGGATGGTGCGGCCGTGTGTGGAACCGCTTGTGTGAAGTGCCCCCCCGCCATACTTGGCGCCCACACATCCACCCCACACACCGACCGTGGACCCCCTGCCCACCCGTCTCGTCTAAAAACACCCTGAGACAGGGAGTGCAGGGAGGAACAAATTGTTCCCCTGTTTAGGATACAGACTTGGGGCTAATAAAAGGTTCACTTTGGCATACTCTGCGCTGTGAATACAAGGACGCTGTTAGTGGAGATCTGTGAACTGTGCATGTGGTGAGTTCGTGTCTACAATGACTTACAGCCAGGGCAGAGACACAGATGAGTGAAGTGACCAGCCCAAGGTCACAGTGGCAGAGGCAATAGTAATAGGATCACGTTGCCTGAAATGAACAGCTGCAGAGAATATTGTGTCTGACAATTTTGCCTGATTCAAACTGTATCTGGCAAAATGGTTAATACTTTGTTAGATATTGGGGCTGGGGAGTGGGGGTTGTTGCTGTTGGATATTCTCTATTTGGGATGTTCTTTTACTTTATTTCAGCTTTTTGTGCATGCACTAGCCAAAATAAAATAGCCAACTATCGAAACAACCAAACATCAGGTTAACCGAACAGCCCAAAATACAAATATCCATTTTGGTTGCAGACAGTGGGCTGATCTAGTGCATGCACTATCACGCAAGGTGTGCACATGAAAATGTTGCAGAAGGCTTCCACAACTGGCATGCACCACATGCACAGCCTCTGCAGAACTCTGTGTAGGCTGCACGGTGTGCACACTGCACATGGCATGCAACAGACACGTGCACAATGCTAGAGATGGGTGAACAGAACGCGGTTCGGATGTTCAGACGTTCGGTTCGAAACCCAAGTTCAGGTTCGATGGTTCGGTTCAGCTGAGTTTGTTTTGGCCGAACTTGGCCTAACGTTTAAAAATAGCGCTATCGATACCGAAACTGAAACGAAACAGAAACAGAATTTTTGGCCCTGAAAATACATTTTTCCCACCCCCAAACTCATCCGAACACGACGGAACTGTTTGAGCATTCGAGAGTTCGGTTCGGACATTCAGTTCAGATGTCCTAACAGACCGAGTTCGGTCCGTACTCCGAACATCTAAACCTCGTTCGCCCATCCCTACACAATGCATGCATGCACAATGCACTGGCACATGTAACAGTGCACACACAAGTACGGAATCAACCCCATTATTCAAATGTTCAAAGGGCTATCTGAACATGCAAATAATGACCATGAATACAAAATTTGCTATCTGCTTCAGCTTCACAAAGCCTTCCTTAGATCTGAAACAAAAAATCTTGTTGAGTGCTGCTTCTGCCAGAAGTAGGGTGTTCACTGAGATCCGTACAACATGGAAACTTACTGGCCGTCCTACTGTTTTTGCCATTTTCTGTTATTTTTTGCAAGTTGAATAGGTCTACCACGGGCTCGTCCCAAGCCCTGGGTGTGCCCTGGGTGCACCGCCAGGAGCTGTGGAGATGAAAACTTGTCAACCAAGCACCGGGGAAGTGTTGTAAAACTGCCATTAAACTCTTATAAAATTCCCAGAAAGGAAGTGATGAAAAAGTCCCAGAAAGTGTAAAAAAAGTGACAAAAATGACACAAAGTCCTGGAAAGTGACATAAATGCCAGAAAGTGACAAAACAGACAAAAAGTCCTGGAAAAAGACTAAAAAGTTCTAGAAAGTGACAAAGGTGATGAAAAACTCCTGGAAATTGGCAAAAATGTTGGGGGAAATGGCAGAAGTGCAGAATCGCCAGAAACGGATTAAGTACCAATGGGTACTTGCAAGCACTCCTGAAAGGTCGGTATTTCCCTTGCGAACAGGAACACTAGCTCAGTTTCGTCTCAGTCCTAGCTCTCCATTTCTCCAGGCTGGGATCCGGTGAAGGGTCCAAAAAAAGCCCCACAAGAAACAATGCTAAGCAACTCTGAGAAGATGAGTGTCAGGATCCAAAGTCAAGGCCCTTGAGGAGACTGAGCTAGCACCGCTGCCTTTCCAACTGTGACACCACAGTCTGAGACCAGACTAGGGAACTACAATCGTTGAGGTGCAACTCAACTTGCTACAGCTGGGCAGGGGTGGGGCAAAGAGTCAGGTGAACCGGAGGCTGCTGCTCATTGGCTCTCCCCCTGTACTTATTTCCTTTTCCTGCCCTTCCTCCCTTGCCCGAGCAATCTGTCCTTCAGACAGTCGTAACCAGAGAACATCTTCAGAGCACCAGCCTCCCTTCTTGTTTCTCTGCCTTAACCAGCCCAGCCAGCCTGCCTTCCTTGACCTGCCTGTCCACTCAGCAGAATTTTCTGCCTGTGTGCAGACCCTACCCTGCTCCCTACAGATTGAGCTCCTGGCATCCATTCTTGGCCTGGACATTGACCACGAGCCTGGTAAACCCCTTCGATCGTCGAATGCTCAGTTGGCCCTGTCCCAAAAGTTCCAGGGTCCCAATCCTGCAAGCTTGACAATGAGAATATTCTTCCTGCCACTGTCTCTCATTGGCATAGAGGTGAGCCACAGCTAGGGATGTGCGAACCCCTGGGGGTTTGGGGTTCAGCCCATTTGGGGTTTGGCCAAACCTGTTTGGGGGGGCGAAACCGTTTGGGTGGGGGGGGGGTTCCCTCCCCCCTCCAGGCTGCACAGGTGGAAAGGGCACTGGGGAGCACCTCCCCCCCCCTCCCCAGTCTGGGATTATTATTTTTTTAATCCCCCCACCCCAGGGATCACCCTACCTGGTGGTGCTGGGGATCTGGCCCTGGCACCACCGGGGCTCTGGCTCTGGCCCTGGTTCCGGAGCACTTCAGACTGCTACTAGGCCTTCCAGGTCAAACTGGAAGGCCTAGTAGTGGCCTGAAGTGCTCTGGAGTGCCTCCGCCAGACCCACCATTGCTGCCACCGCTGCTTCCAAACCTGGACCCCAACCTACCTGGTGGTGCCGGGGCCCTAGCTCTGGGTCTGACAGCAGCAGTGGTGGTGGGTCCGGCAGCAGCGGCACTCTGGAGTGCTTCAGGCCGCTACTAGGCCTTCTGGTTTGACACGGAAGGCCTAGTAGCAGCCTGAAGCACTCCAGAGTGCCACTGCCACCGAACCCATTGCTGCCGCTGGACCCAGGACTAAAGCCCCGGCACCATCAGATAGGGTGATCCCTGGGGTGGGGGGTTAAAAAATAATAATTCCCAGGCTGGGCAGGATTTGGGGGAGGTGCTCCATGGCGCCCCTTCCACCCACGCAGTCTGGAGGAGGAGGGAAAACTGCCCCCCACGCCCACCCCACCTCCCGAACGCATTCGGAACCCAAACTTTGTTCGGTCACTTCGGGCAGGGGTCGGTTCGGATTCGGGGTGTTCGAAAATGGGCCGAACACCCCGAGTTTGGAACAAACCCTGAACTTCTGGACTGTGTTCGCACATCCCTAGCCACAGCCAGGCAATACCCAGTGGATTTTTTAATAAAGGAATGAATAGAACTGGCATTACAGGCCCACTCAGTTGGTTTTGAGTGTGTTGATGTGTATGAAATTATCTAGTCGGTGAGAAAAGAGATTGCTCTGGTTTCCTCACCCCCCTCCACGATGTAATATCACAGTGTATATTGAAAAGGCGCCGTAATTTGATAAAAGCTGTCACCTCCATCCAGTAATCTCTTTCTGCTTTAACAAACCACTGTGGAAGAAGAGGCTGTGTCTTTAATTTGATCTGCTCTGCTGTGTTGGAAATGAATCTTGAAACACTTCGCAACTGAAAGAGGCTGATGGCATCTCGGAGTGGTGACATTGACATGCCGTCAGCTCTGGGCTGGGTCTGTCTCTGCCTCAGTCTGGCTCTCTTTTAAACTTGCCTTGAAGCTTATGCAGACCACTGTGCCCAGCCTTCTCTACTTGCAGACTTTTACCATGGTTCCTTCATCCACCAGCAGGAGCCCCGCTGTGCCCTGCTTCGAGGGTCAGGGCAATATTGAGTTACTGGAGGGCTGGGAAGAAGCCTTTCCCATTTGCAAGTTATCCCATGGCTGCCTACTGCAAAAGAGGACTTACCTTTTAGGGATGTGTGAACAGAACGCAGTTCGGATGTTCGGACATTCAGTCCAAAAACTTAGTTCAGGTTCGTGGGTTCGGTCCCACTGAGTTTGGACCCCCCCAAACATTCAGAAAGTTTAGCCACGGCAGAGGCTTGGGGTGCTCCAGGGGTGCCCGTGGGGGCATGGAAAGCTGTTGGAGACACAGCAGCAGCAGCATCAGCAGAAGAAGAAAAGACTGGGAAGGCTTGGGGCTTGGCACCCCAGGTTGCCCGGGCAGGCAGGCTCAGTGCTTGGCCCCTAGGGGTGCATGTGGCACCATGGCTAGCTGGCTGAGGCAGGCTTTGGGCTTGGTGGATGGCATGGCACCTCTACTTGGCCGGATGTTGCAGACTGCCAGGCGTCTGTGGGGGAACGGCACACATTGGATTGCCTGGTAGCAGAACCCATGGCACAGCAGAGGCAGCAGCAGCAGACATGAGCAGTGGAAGGCAGGTTGAGGCAGGGTTCAAGTTTGGCAACCAGAGCAGGCAGACAGGCAGCATGGCATGAGAGGCAGTAGGGAAGGCAGTCTGGGACCTTGGCAGGGCACTCAGATAGGCTGGCAAAGACTGTGCCGCGTGCGTGAGAGAAAGTCAGTCAGATAGGCAGACCAAGATTGTCTATCAAGAGGCTGGCTGGCAGGCTTACAGTTTCCCAATGCCACCCAGCGTCATGAGATCAGTCAGATAGGCCGGCTGAGGCCATCTAGTCAGAGAGAGAGAGAGAGGCAGGGTGGGCGCTGGGCATTGGGAGGGAGGGACAGCACCTCAGCAGCAGCATCCCAGATTGAGGAGGAGCCCCGTCCCAAGAATGCCCCTGGCATGGGATGGCATATGCCACTGCACCATCAATCCATGTTCAGGGACAGCTCGGGGAGTCTCAGCAGTGGAAGGTTGACCTTGATGAAAAGCAACTGCTCCACCAACTTGGCCCCCAGTCTCAGGTGGTGCTGAAAACAAATGTCCCCCGCCATAGAGAACACCCGCTTGCTGAGGACACTCATTGGTGGGCAGGACAACAGACCCTTGGCCACTTTGGACAGGGCCGGCCACACGTCCCTCCGAAATCTGTGTTGCCACCATGTTCTGCCCCTCCCATCAGCGCTGCCGGTGGTGCAGCAGCATCAGCCAGTTGAGGCCCAGAAGCATCAGTGCACTGTGGAGGAACTGGGTGGGGGCAGCTGTGAAGTCCATCGGCAACTGCAGGACGTGGAGAGTGGCATGGCTTTCAACTGAAAGCCACGTGCATGTTGGGGGAAATGATTGCGCTTGATGGGAAGCCTTTCTTGGTGGTTGGGGACATGGGGTTTAGGCATCTGATTGGCTTCCTCGCCCCCCAGTTTAAGCTGCCCTCGCGCACCACCCTGAGTCGGCAGCCTTGTACCAGGCTTTAAAGGAGTGGGTGAGGGAGCTGCTGGAAGGGGCTGGGGGTGCCACTGTCCACTTCACCACAGACCTGTGATTGAGCAGAAACACGCTGCATGCCTATCTGGCAGTGATGGCACACTGGTGGCAGGACCCGGAGGCAGTTTTGGGGAGTGGTAGGAGGGGTCCTGAAGCAGGGTATAGGTGGGCCTTGTTTCAGGTGGAAGTAATGGATGGCCCCCACACTCCTTGCAACATTGAGGCAGCCCTGACCGCCATGGTGAGGGAGTGGCTCATGCCAGGTGCACCCTTCACCAAGGGGTGCATGGTGACGGACAACGCGGCCAACATATTGAGGGCAGTCTGCGAGACGGACTTCACCCTTCATCCCTTGCGCTGCACACACCTTTCACCTAGTGGTCAGGGATGCTCTGGGCTTGAGGGAGAAGTGGATTGGGGCAGGCACCCTTAGCTCCCTGATCGAAGATCCTGGCCATGATGGAGACCATCTTCTCCTCCACGGCCACCATCAGCCAGGTTACCCCTCTGGTCCAGAGTCTCCTGAGGAGGCTGGAGGACATTCTCCAGGGGCAGGAACCTGGTGGCTGAGGTGGTTGCCCTGGTGCGGCAGCTGAAGGCAGAGCTGAAGGTGCGGTTCAATGAGCTCCTGCAACGGGAGGAATAAGTTTTGGCAACCATGCTTCTTGATTCCATGGAATGACAGCTCCCCATGAATAGAATGATGGCCACAGAACACGAACGGTGGGTCCTGGGGCTGGAGTGGATGGCTGTTTCTTGATGCGGTGGAATGATGGCTCCCCGTGAGCAGAATGATGGCCCCAGAACCCTGACAGTGGGTGCTGGGACTATAGTGACAGCTTCTGGATGAAGTGAAATGACAACCCTCCCTGCCTGTAACATAGGTCCCAGAACCCTGATGATGGGTCCTGGGGACGGAATGGCTGGCTGTTTATTGATGCATTGGAAAGACAGCTCCCCGTGAGAGGGATGACGACCCCAGAACCCTGATGGTGGGTCCTGGGACTACAGCGGCAGCTTCTGGATGAAGTGGAATGACAGCCCTCCCTGCCTGTAACGTAGGCCCCAGAACCCTGAGAGTGGGTCCTGTGGATGGAATGGCTGGCTCTTTCTTGATGCAGTGGAAAGACAGCTCCCTGTGAGAGGGATGACGGCCCCAGAACCCTGAGGGTGGGTCCTGGGACTAGACTGGCAGCATCTCGATGCAGTGGTACAACAACACTCCCTGCCTCGATAATAGGCCCCAGAACCCTGATGGTGGGTCCTGGGGATGGAGTGGCAGCTTCTGGATGATGTGGATGGACAGCCCTCCCTGCTTGGAATGTAGGCCCCAGAACCCTGACAGTGGGTCCCAGGGTTGGAGTGGCTGTTTCTTGATGCAGTGGAATGATGGCTCTCTGTGAGAAGAATGATGGCCCCAGAATCCTGATGGTGGGTCCTGGGACAAGAGTGGCAGCTTCTGGATGATGTGGATGGACAGCCCTCCCTGCCTGGACTGTAGGCCCCAGAACCCTGAGGGTGGGTCCTGGGGCTGGAGCATCTGGCTGTTTCTTGATGCAGTGGAATGACAGCTCCCCATGAGCAGGATAATAGCCCCAGAACTGTGGGGCTGGAGTGGCAGCTTCTGGATGACGTGGATGGAGAGTCCTCCCTGCCTGAAACATAGGCCCCAGAACCCTGATGGTGGGACCTGGGGCTGAGTGACTGCTTCTTTACACCTAAATCAATCTAATCTAAATGAATCTATGGAGGTAAATGGGTGAAATAGGAGGAGGATGGCAATGGATTGGGAGGAACACAAACTGCTGGGAGACGGAGAGTTCTAAAAATGCCTGCTGACTGAATCAGTGGCTAGCTCAGAATGAATTGGAAAGGGGGAGGGCAATTACTTTTGTTTCTTGTTACTTACATCAGTGGAGCAGCAGCAGAGGCCCAGCCAGGGCTTGGTGACTGGCACCCCTACTTGGCTGGGCATTGCAGGCTGGCTGGCATTGGTAGAGCAGCTGCAGAGGCCCGGCCAGGGCTTGGTGACTGGCACCCCTACTTGGCTGGGCATTGCAGGCTGGCTGGCATTGGTAGAGCAGCTGCAGAGGCCCGGCCAGGGCTTGGTGACTGGCACCCCTACTTGGCTGGGCATTGCAGGCTGGCTGGCATTGGTAGAGCAGCTGCAGAGGCCCGGCCAGGGCTTGGTGACTGGCACCCCTACTTGGCTGGGCATTGCAGGCTGGCTGGCATTGGTAGAGCAGCTGCAGAGGCCCGGCCAGGGCTTGGTGACTGGCACCCCTACTTGGCTGGGCATTGCAGGCTGGCTGGCATTGGTAGAGCAGCTGCAGAGGCCCGGCCAGGGCTTGGTGACTGGCACCCCTACTTGGCTGGGCATTGCAGACATCATACTCGACTGAGCTCAGGAGGCTCTACTGCAAATTGGGCAAGCCTTGCCTGATGGTGAATCTCAGGGATACCCAGCCCCCTCCTGTTGGTGAGCTCATCCGAGCTATGCCCATATACAAGAGTGAGGAGAAAATGGCTGATGTGCAGTACCGGCAGCAGAAGACATTGGATTACCAGGGCACAGAGCCTGTGGCACAGCAGAGGTGGCATCAGCAGAGGCAGGAGCAGCAGACATTTGATTTCTGGGGCACAGTACCCGTAGCACAGCAGAGGCAGCATTGGCAGCAGCAGCAGACATTGGATTGCCCGGTGTCATGGGGAAGGGGGTGATTTACCCAGGAAGGGAGAGGAAGGGATGATGTGGGGAAGGGTAGGCATTCTACAGGAAGGCTTGAGACAAGGACAACTCTGACCAGTGCTCGAGGAGTTACTTGCAGAGACAATGTGAATAGTGGCCTTAGCCACCAAGATAGAATTGTGGCCTTTAGCATCTACTAGAGAACGCAGGCCTCTATCATCACAGGGCGCCAAGCAGATGGTACTGGAGTGCCCACTCTTGTCTCGCACTTGCCACAGGACTACAAACACACCAAGGGGGACCGGGAAGTTGTGCGCTGGGAGTGAGGGAAGGCAGGAACAGGTACCAGGGATGAAGGGTGAAGAACAGGCACACTGATGGTGGGAAGGGGAGAAAAACACAGAGGAGGGAGGGAGCACAGCCACCTGCACAGTCACACACTCACTCACTGACTCCCACACAGGGAAACAAGATATGGAACATATACACTAACCACACCATCGGACTCAGTTCTGCAGGCATTCGCCTCACTGCCAGGGAAGTGCCAGGGAGTTACTTGTCCATGCAAGTAACTCCCCGTGCACTGGTCAGAGTTGTCCTTGTCTCAAGCCTTCCTGTAGAACGCCTACTCTTCCCCACACCATCCCTTTCTCTCCCTTTCTGGGGAAATCACCTCCTTCCCCATGACACTGCCTCGATGTTGCAAGACATGTGGTGGCCGTCCATTACTTCTGCCTGAAGCAGGGCCCATCTATACCGTGCTTCAGGACCCCTCCTGCCACTCTGAAACACTGCCTCCGTGTCCTGCCACCAGTGTGCAGTCACTTCCGGGTGTACGTGCTTCATGTTCCGACTGGTGAAGTGGACGGTCGTACCCCAAGCCCTTGCCAGCTGCTCCCTCACCTGCTCCTTTAAAGCCTGGTACAGGGCTGGCACCACCTGCCGAATCAGGGTGGTGCGTGAGGGCAGCTTAAACTGGGGGGCCAGGAAGCCAATCAGGCTCCTAAGTCCCATATCCCTGACCACTGAGAAGGGCTGCCCATCGAGCACTATCATTTCCCCCAACATGCATGTTGCTTTCAGTTGAAAGCCACGCCACCCTCCACGTCCTGCAGCTGCCGATGGACTTGGCAACTGCCCCCACCCCAGCTCCTCCATGCTGCTGCTGCTGCTCCCCCCCCCAGCAGCAATACCTCTCCTGCTTCTAGAGGCAGCTGTTTGAACAAGACGCTTGCCCGCTGATGGAGGCGGATGACTGGCCGCTGCAGTCAGGAAACCCCTGGTGTCCACTGCTTCTGCCTGCCCACTTAGCAGAACAGCTCTGTGGCATCCCTTGAGGTGCTTAGCCATGGCAGTTGTGCCAAGGTTGGTGAGCACCTGCCCACGCTTCACCACCTCCTGGCACAAACTGCACTGCACCTCCCTGGGATCATCTGCCCGCACCAACCTAAAATGCCCTCATACGGAGGATTTGTTGTCCCCTCCTGACTTCTGGCCCGCACCAGGTGACGCACCACTGACAGCGCTGATAGTAGAGGAAGAACATGGTGGCGACACAGCTATCGGAGGGACAGCCATTGCCTCAGCACCAGACATCTCCTCCGCAGGAGTAATGTCTGCCTCGCTGTCCCCCAATCTGAGATATGTCCTGTGAAGGGAAGTACTGGGACCCTGAGGCTGATCGACTGCCCATGCTGCTGCCACTCTCCCTGTGCCTCCTAGGTTGTGGTGGTGGTGGTGCTGCTGCTGCTGCAGCTGTTCCTCTCCCTGCTGCCATTGCCTGAGAATTGGGCCCTGCCTCTAGCAGCCGGGGTGGGATCCACCAGCCCTGGACTGCTGTGGATCACATCGGAAATGGGGGTCGGGGACATTTGGTGGCCCAGGAGGAACATCCGACCCTGAAGCACCTGCACCTGCTTCTGCAGACGCAGAAAAGAGAGCCGCAGCCTCCGGGACTACAGGCCTTCCAATGCCCTGCGTGGCAGCGGAGGACACTGACATGAGGCGCCACCGAACCACACCCCTAGTGCCACTGCTGGGAGCCTCTGAAGCCTGACTGCCAAAATCATGCCTGTGTAGTTTGGTGCATGGTGATGGGCTTGGGCTGCTGCTGATGCCTGCTGCCACTCCGCTGGCATGACCCCTGCCACCTCTGCCACATGCCCCATTGCCCGCCTTATGGGCAGCAGACTGGCCTCTCCTGCTTCCCTTCTCCATTTTTCCTTTCCAAATTATGCAGAGGAAGATTTTACAATTTTATTTATTTACTTATTTATTTATTCATTCAAAATATGAATATTATATATATCAAATACACTAACTCTAACTGCTATTAACTATTCTAAAACCTATGGAACTAAATGGAATATTATCTAATATCTACAAAGGCCTAGTCCTACCAACACACTATAAAATATTAAAACTGAATCACTACACTCTCTCTCTCTCGAGATAGGGATAGAGATATATACGTATATGCACATACACACTGGGATGGGTGGGGGGCACAGACAGTTCACAACAAACACAGGGAGGGTTACAAAATTGAAATGAAACCTAAATCAATTTAATCCTACTCTAAATAAATCCAAAAACAGGGGAAGGGAATCAGGGAAAGAATATATACAGGGAGGAGGGAAGGATTCAATGGAGGGGAGGGAGAAAGAACACAAGGAGGGGTAAAAAATAAAAATAACTCCTAAATCTATCTAATCTAATCTAAATAAACAAAACTATGGAGGTAAATGTGTGGAAATGGATGAAATAGGAGGAGGATGGCAATGGATTGGGAGGAACACAAACTGCTGGGAGAGGGAGAGTTCTGAAAATGTCTGCTGACACAGTGACAGGATCAGTGGCTAGCTCAGAACGATATGGAAGGGGGGGGAGGGCAATGATTTTTGTTACTTGCTGCACCCGCCTTACCACAAGCCCCATTGGCTCCGTGCAGCCTAGCCCGTGGCCAGTTGAAGACTGTGAAGCCAGTGATCTGAGGAAAAGAAAGATGGTGATTGGGCAGGCTGGCTGTTAGTTCAAGCTTCTCCACCCCTGGGGCCAGGAAGTCTGATCCTCCGCTGACCCCCTCCCCCCCCCGCCTGGGTCTGCCAGACAGGTTTTTCCTGCCTGAACACCGCCCAAATTCATCTGAATGCGGCCAAACTGTTTGAGGGTTCTGGCGTTTGGTTCGGACGTTCAGTTCGGACTGGCTGAGTTTGGGCCAAACTCTGAACATCCAAACCTATTACCTTTTCCTCTTAAGCAGTTGGTGCTCCATGTTGTTGACAGGAAATGGGATTATGTCAAACATGGGGGCTGAGCAGGTATATCTGTTCCTATGAGCAGAATGATTCTGGGTGACCGACCAACCTGAACAGATGAAATGGCCCAGAAGGTCATTTGAACGAAACGCGGGCAGAGACCGTCCAATACTTGCTTCATTCTTTTCAGTTAGAAACATTAAAATTATTACTTGAACCACCATTTTGATTCAGGTGACAACTGTGCCCCTTACTTTGGGTACCTCACTCTCTTCAGGGCTAAGAAAATCCCTGGCCCCACACTTGGGGCCCTGCACAAACCCCTCAGTGCAGAACTCACTGCCTCATCTCTGTTTGCAACTGCAGGGTCAGAAAGTGCTGGGGAGTGGGACCGCCTTGGTCATGGAGAAAAAAGCTGAGACTAGGGCATGAAACTAGAACCACAGTAAAGGGATAATTTGCTGGCATTGCGCCCCAGCACAGTTTGTATGGCTGCTAGGGATGGGCGAACGCGGTTCGGAAGTTCGGAGTTCAGACCGAAGTCGATTTTTTCGGTCGACCAAACCGAACTTCCGAACCAAACTCAAATTTAAAACCGAACTGAATTTCTGAACTCCGTTGTGTTCGCCCATCCCTAGTGGCAACACACACCACAAAAACTTGGTTTTGAATGGCCGAACTTGGTTTGGAAGTTCGGAAATCGACCAAACTTGGTCTGTTTGGTTGACCGAGCCAAACTTCCGAACCGAACTCAAATTTTAAACTGAACTGAATTTCCGAACTCGAATTTTAAACCAAACCGAATTTCTGAACTCCGTTCTGTTCACCCATCCCTAATGACTGCCTGCCACTGTCAAGCACCCTTTCTTTAGAAGAACAGTTTCAAAGCTCCTTGTTTTCTCGTTGCCTGCCAGAAGCAGCATGCACCGCTCAAGAGGCTTTCTCTCCAAAGTGACCTCCGAAAAGGTGGATGCAGGTGAGTCTCAAGTCATTTTGCCTTGCTGTTTGAGGGTGAGAGAGCTGGAATTGGAAGATGTGATGCTTTATTATTATTATTATTATTAACAAACATTTATATAGCGCCAGCAGTGTACCTGGCACTTTACAAAGTAATAAAATAGACATGGTCCCTGCCCCTAGGGCTTACAATCTGAGAGACAGGAGCTGGGGGAGAGACTTAGGAAGGGGAACAGAGGGAGAGACAAGGGGTCTAACATTCATGAAGATGCGAGGTCTCAAGTGCACGTACTTGGCTTGGTTACGATGAGAATGACAGCAGGCAGGTCCATGTTGCAAGGATAAGGGTAAACCGATCGTAGGTATAGGAATAGTGGCTCAGCAGGATAAAGAGTCAGACAGAGCAGAGCGAAAGAGGTGAGTTTTAAGGAGAGATTTGAAGGTATGAAGGGAGGGGGCAAGGCGGATGTGGACAGGGAGGGAGTTCCAGGCATGGGGGGCAGCAAGTGAGAAGGGACGAAGGCGCTTAGGGGAGCAGGGAAGGCGTGGAAGGGTGAGAGAAGGGACAGAGGAGGAGCGAAGTGCACGGGCTGGAGTATGGAGGGCGATAAGTGCAGAGAGGTAGGGGGGAGCAAGGTTGTGAAGAGCTTTATAGGTGAAGACTAGGAGCTTGTGCAGGATTCATTCAGGAAGGGGAAGCCGGTGAAGCAAAGAGAGGAGGGACTGCACATGGTCGAAGCGACTGGCGAGGTAGATGACCCTGGCAGCAGAGTTTTAGACAGAGATGAGGGGAGAAAGGTGAGACCGGGGAAGGCCAGTGAAGGCCATGCTTGTAGAATGGGGCGACACTGACAATTAGGGGTGGGAATTCCGGTTCCCCCGAGATCCGATATTGCTGGTATTTGGGTGTATCGGCTTAATCCGATAAATCCGATTTTTACCTGTACTGGCATACCGGCTTTTTAACATTGGCTGTGGTACCGGATATTTACATTGTGGCCATTGAAGTCAATAGCCGCAATGTAAAAAATCCGGTACCGCAGCCAATGTTAAAAAGCCGGTATGCCGATACCGGTAAATCTGGTACCAGGGAGATCCGATACCGGTACATCCGGTATTCTCCCCGGTGTCCCACCCCTACTGACAATGCCTGCTCTCCACTGAAAATAGCAGGTGATGGCTGGATAGGCAGGAACAAAACCGGCTTTCACTTTGTTGAGACATTGGGAACAGGTAAAAGCTTGGGATTCCTTTTTAACATCAAAAGATGGACAGACCCTCTATATCCCAGCTTTATTTCTCTGAACCTAGAGAACTCACAGAAAGACAGAGTGCATATGGCCATAGGCATTACCAGATGTTAAGCTAGATAATTGTTTTAGGTTGCAGATGCACGTCTTGTTGTTATGTCTATATGTTAGAGGTGTGCACCAGGGGCCTATGTCATTTTTGTTTTTGTTTTTTGTTTTCATTATTTACATCTGTAGTTTTCGTTTTCATAAATATCAAATTGTCGTTTTTGTTTTCCATTGGTTTCAATGGAAAACACATTTTCGGCTGTAATGTTTTTGTTTTTCACTTTATGTGGATGAAACTTGGGATGAATATATCTCCAATGTACGGCATTATGTGTACCAAATTACAAAAAGATTGAATAAACGAATCCAATTTTAGAAGCAGTTGAATTATTTTATTTTGCAAAAATCTTCATATACATTCGTCACTGTAATTTCTTTGATTCACATTTTATGCAGATGACACTTGGCAAGTTTATACCCTTTCCCATATTTAATATCACTGCCAGCTTTCAGAAGGATTGGATAAAGGGTCCTAGTGGTATAAGCAATTAACATATAAATGTATGTCTAACCGTAACATCTTTGTAGACCAACCAGTGTACATGAAATTTGGCAAGGATGTATCTCACACTTTATCAATAATCTATGCCAAATATCAGAAAGATGTGATAAAGAGTCCCAATTTTATAAGCCTGCACAGCATATGCAGAGAAGGAACCTATGCCAGGGATTCGCTTACGCGTCACTGATATAAGTTCGGTTTGTGATGCCAATTGGCCAGCAGAAAGGTCAACCAAATATCCTCATTCTGTGCTGTGACCATCCCAACATCTCTCCCACACTTGTTACTAGGAAGTCACTTGTTACTCGGAAGTCACTTGTTTAGGAAAGAGACAATAGAGATTCTCTTATGTCCTTTGTCACAGTGCTGCAGGATGGGATTGTGATGATAACTGGCCAGCCTGGATGGGTAAACTATGTTTCCTGATTTCTGGGATGCTATACCCAAAGTCCCAGTTCTGTCCCTTATGCCCACCTCAGGGCCGCCCCCTATGCCCGCCTCAATGTCGCTACTGATTGGTCCTGTAAAGCTAGAAGCATGCAGTCATTGGGCAGTGAATGTGTCTGTCAGTATTTTGGGTTGATACACATCATCCCTCCTACAGTCTCTCTCCCCCTGCCATGCCAGATGCCTGCCCCTGACTGGCACTGCATGTGCTGCTATTTATCTGAATAATGGTCTTCAAGGGGACAACTTCAATTGTTTATCAAATTGGGTCCCTTTATCAAAGTGTCCTGTAGTTTGGCAGAGATGAGAGGGAAGGTATGTGATACATTCCTGCCAAATATCTTGTAAGCAGGATGGAATATACAAATGTTACAGCTGGAAATGTACTTTCAAGTCAATGTCTTATACCATCAGAACCCTTTATGCACTCTTTCTGAGAATTGGCAGTAGTGTTAAGCTTGTGGAGTGACATAATATTCCCAGGTTTCATGCAAATTGAATGGAAGATTAAGAAGTTGTAGTCGTGAATGTGTATGGAGCGTTTCTTAAAATCACAAATTGTAATTGCTTCTAAAATCCCCTTTATCTAATCTTTTTGAATATTGGTACACATAGTGCCCTCCATTAGGGGTACAATGGGTATTTTCAGACGTTACGATCCCACGCTCAACCACGGTGAATACCCACATGGTGAGCAAGGGACTGTAACATCTGTTGGCCCAACAGGTGATTCCCGCCAGATGTTCATCCCCATGAATCATGGGTGGGAATCTCATTGACCACGCAAACGGCTCTCCTGCCTGGACCATGGCCATTTGTGTGGTCAATGAGATTCCCGCCCGTGATCAATGGGATCGTCACGTCTGTCCCCTGGCCATGGCTCGGAATCAGCGGCCGTGCCTGCCGCTGTTTCCGGGCCGTGGTCAATGCCCTGGGAGGCACTGCGGCCGCATTGGCCGCAGCGCCCGCCCATCTCCCAGGGGGCGGGCAGCCTAGGGAGCATCGGGGGGTGGGGTTGTGCGGCCGCACGTTGGCCGTGCAGCCCTGCCTCCTCCCCCGATTCCCCGTCAGGATTAGCCGGTACATCTGTTGGCCGTGCCATTTTGATCCCGGCAGGGGATCAATTGTTGATTCCATGATGGGGCCAATATTGGCCCTGTCACTTCTGAAAATATCCAATATCCCCAGGTTTCATCAGAATTGAATAAGAAACAAAAACAAGTTATAGCCAGAAATAGTCTTCTCAGTTTTTTACCTTTATTTCAAAAACAAAATGTCATTTTTGTTTCTATTTTCATTATTATTATTTGCCGGTTTTGTTATTGCAATAATGAAATGAAAACAACAGTTATCGTTGTTGTATTAACGAAAACAACATGCACACCCCTACCATATGTGCAAACTCACCTACCGCTGTGCGTGGATGCTCTGCCCGTGAGTGCTTGCAGTCCAAAACCGGTGGGACCACCTTGGTCATGGAGAAAAAAGCTGAGACTAGGGCATGAAACTAGAACCACAGTAAAGGGATCCTTTGATGGCATTGGGCCCCAGAACAGTTTGTATGGCTGCCTGCTACTGCCAAGCACCCAAGAAGGAGAATGTATTTGCATGTAACTACTTTTACATCAAGAGATGTGCATTGCTGTGCTGCATCACTAGTCATCCTGGCAACCCCGGACACATGTATTTTTTGCTGGATCTGATAAAAAATGCGGAGGTTGGAGCCTGCTGCACTTGGGGATCAGTGAGTGTACAAACACCCCTTCCCCTTACAGAGGTAAATCAGGAAATAGATAACAGCAATTTTGATCGTCCCAGGATGCACATGCACCTATCTACGCTTGGCAAAGTATTCACCCTTTTGGGGCATTTGGAATCTAGCAGCTCAGAGAGACCCATGACAGTAATCCATTTGTGAGAGAGGACCACCAGGTTCGCGCCACTCTAACGCGCAGCAGCAAAAAATGCTCGTTTAACTGGCTACACGCTCGCCATGATGTCAGCTGATAGAACACACATTAAATTTGCTTGTGGTCTGCACTATGTCTGGTAACACTCCATGTTTGGGAGAGGCTTGCTCTAGGAGTCTTGTGGATGGCCTTTCTCATCAGTGGTGGTATGTTTATCCACGGAATAATGCAGACACAGGACCATAGAGGACAGACCACATTAAATTCCTCACCCCCAGGGAAGTTATGTGGATGGCTTTGAGGTTTTTAAACTGGTACATTGATAGAAATGTTGCTGGAGGTAGCATTCTGGATGCCAGACCTGCTTCTGAGCGAGGCAAGTGACCAGCAGCAGATCCCGTGATGCTGAGAACCTGTCAAGGACACCGCTATAGCAGAGACCGGTGATGCAACTGTCCATGCTCTCTGGTGCAGCTACACCTCATGCTGATGGGATGGCAGTAGAAGGACCTCATTCCATCTTCTGCAGCAGGGCCCCTAGCTATACCTCTGGACCCTGTACAGTATGATGGGGTATGGCCCCCTCCTAATATGGAAATGTTGATGGACACACATTGGGTGTTTTTACACACACGTTTCTGCGAGTCCTGCATGTTTGCTGTTACATCCTGAACTTTCCGTGTGTCTAAATCACTCACCCAGATCTTACACATCCGGCTCTTTGAACCTCTGCATAGAACTTTTCCCAGAACTTTTGTGTGTAAAAATGTTCTCCTGGTAAACTCCTTTGCTCCATTAACTCACCCATTAAAAATGGGAAATGGTACCGTCACACCATTTTGACATACAGTTAAATATAGAATTCCCTGGGCCAGGGCTCCCAGCATCAGAGGCCCAGAGGTTGCACTTAGGGATGTGCAAACGCGGTTCAGAGTTCGAACCGAACTTGACTACTTCAGTTGACCGAACCGAACTTCTGAACCAAACTCGAATTCGACCGAACCGTCCGGTCGAATCCGAACTGGTTTGGAAGGCCAAAAACCGCTTAAAACACCGGTTTTGAATGTACGAATTCAGTTCGGAATTTGACCGAACTCGACTAGTTGTCGACCGAACCGAACTTCGAAGCTGAACTCGATTTTTGAACCAAAACGAACCGAATTTCCAAACTCGGTTCTGTTCGCACATCCCTAGTTGCGCTAATGCAGTATTTTCTAGACCCTGTATGCTGTGTGTCCTCCATAAGCCAAGGCTCCCGTGTCTGTGGGCCTGTACTTTTATGCTAATGAGTCTCTTGCTCATGTTGTCATTTCAAGCTGGCTCATTAGGTGTC
Source organism: Sphenodon punctatus (assembly GCA_003113815.1). Taxonomy (NCBI): domain Eukaryota; kingdom Metazoa; phylum Chordata; class Lepidosauria; order Sphenodontia; family Sphenodontidae; genus Sphenodon; species Sphenodon punctatus. Next base: position 12,856,266 of record QEPC01009472.1, on the reverse strand, counting down.
TTCACATGGACACCTGCCCCGCCTTGCCCCCGGGCAGGCCAGCCATTTAAAGCAGCCTGCCAAATGTGGAGGCATAGTAGAGGCAGGGAAGGCTGTCCCTGCTTCTGGGCTGTCCCACCGGCGGTGTGCCAGAAAATCCCAGATTACCGCCATCAGAGCGGGCAGCCCTACCCCGGTTTGGTAGATGGAGCCAGGGATGGCTGCCGTCTGTCTGCTCAGTGGACAGCTGCTGCAGCCCTGCTCTCAGCCAGGGGTTGCCCCAGCCATGCCATAGCCGTGTGGGCAATCTGCCCGCAATGCTATGCTGTGGGGGAGGGGTGGCACATGGCAGACCATGGGCCCTTGCAGCCACTGGGTGCATTTAAAATGGACATAAGCGACTGCAAGCCGCCAGATGCATGGGTGCACCCCGGGACTTGCTCCCGGGTTGTGCACCTCCGTGGCCGTGGGAAAGTACCCACAGACACCATGTATTGGGGGCCCCTGCAGGGCTCCTCCACAGCACATAGGTCCTTGTTTCGTTGCACAGTTTGCACTCTTCTGGATCCAGCCCAGTCCGAGAGGCGACTCGGACATGACCCCAGTCCACTGTGAATGAGATGGGAATTCGGGCCTTCTAACATCCTTCTCCACATTTCGAGTGTCCAAAAAGGGATTAGCCCCGCCCCTCACCAAATAAACCCCACCCCCTCTTGTACTTATACATAGACACACCCCCTCCTGAAATTCCAAATTCTGAAGAATTTGGAATGCTCTCCTGCTTCTCATTTCACTTTGTTTCTCATCATTCCATCCTCTCCCCGTTTGTCCCTCTGCAAGTAGTTTTCCTTGGAGGCAACCAGGAAGGAGCTGCTTGAGGCTCGAATAGCGGCCTTTTTGTCTCTCTCTCTTGAAACGGGGACAGTGAAATCCAGCACCCAATGAAAGACTGTTCCTCCTGAATAGGGACTAATGGAAGATACGCATTAAAGGGGTTGAGTGCCATAGAAAGATGAGGACGAAGGGAGCTCTTGATCTGCTCTCCAGTCCAAAATGACTACAGAGTGGGGAAGATGGTGTTGAGAGACGGCTGGAAGCACAGGGTAAGGGAGGGAAGGAGGAGGGTGACATTCTCCAGAGCTATTTATATGGGATAGACAGGCAGATGCCATGGTTACTACTGGGCACACATGCTCCGCTTGTTGAGAATTGGCAGAGCGCAGCTTCCATGGCTGGGTAGCTGTAACGCCGGTTCCCATCTGGAAATGTTCGCTGCAGTGCAGCTTTGAATTCTTCCCATCATCCCGGGTTACACCAAGCCCCATCCAAACACATCCTCCTCCAGTGACTCTGTTTCCAGCCAAGAGGACCGCTAGATAATAAATAATTGGGCATTGACATTGGTCAGGAAAGAAATATTTCCACTCAGGAGCCGGTAGTGACAGACTTATTTGTGCCCCCTCCTTCTGGGATTAGGAAAAATCTTTTAACTACATGCCATTTGGAGTTGTTTATTTAAATAGAGTGCAATATTGCTTTATTGTTTTGTTGAAGGGTGAATTTTCAGAAAATTGTCTTCCCTTTCGAAGATGCAGTGTAGGTCACGCTCTGGAGTATCCATAACTTACAGTTGGGGCTCAGTAATGTCTGGCTCTTTCCCCCCTCCCCCCAATTCTGCAACCCGGAGAGCAGAGAACTCAGATTCTGCAAAGCAGAACTATGCAAAATAAATTCTAGATATGATGGCATCTTTGAAAGCAAATTAATTTCCCAGCATAACATTGCATCAATTTTGAACATCATCTGTGTTTTAAAAACTTCCTCCCAAAACAAAACAAACCATGGACCAATCAGCCGGAGAGCTCTTCTCTCCCCTGAGTGATCATTGACTGCTCCTCTTCAACAGCTGTGTCACAGGGCTCCAGGGCCCTGGAGTATACCAGCAGCTAACAGGGCCAGCATCCCATTGATTAGCTCATAGTGCTGACATCACATTTGTTTGCTCATACTGCTCCCCACTCAGGCTGCAATTCTGCACTGCCAGAGGCCATTTTTGCAATAATTTGGCCAAATTTAATTCAAAATTCCTAAAAAAAAGAAGTCTGATCAAGTAATGCAGAATTCATACGTCCCTACCTTATAGGACTTGAGTACTGGTGAAAATCAGGTATTTACTATCAGCTATCGTCTATTTATCATACTTTTCCTCTTTAAATATATTTATCCTCACAATGTTGGTGTGAGGCAAGAAAGTATTATCCATGTTTTACAGATGAGGAACAGAGAGGCTTAGTGACTTATCCAAGGTCAAGCAAGTAGCTTGTGTCACTGTAGGAAGTTAAACCCAGGTTTGCTGATTTATTTATTTATTTATTTATTTATTTTCCTTCAAAAATGCTTTAGCCACTAGGCCAATCTTCTCTCCAGTGGATAATTCCTCAAGGCCTTTTATTCTCATCCACAGATTAGTTTCCAACCACGAAGCTCCATTAAAGACAATGTTGATTACTGCTTTCTGCCCGTCACTAGGTGGAAGAGATCTGGATCTCGATTTGCTCTGCCATTGATCTGCTTTGTGGTCTTGGGGGAAGTCACTAAGGGAAAGATTTCCAAAGGCACAAAGTCCAGTTAATTTCCAAATCGAACTTCAGCACTTTGCTCCTATTCATGTGCCTTTGAAATCTTCCCTTTTGGTCCCTGCTGCAGAGTTGCACCCCCTGCAAAACTGGGGATAACGATGCTGATGCACCTTATCAAAGTGCTTTGTGCAAGGCAATTACCAAGTAGGTGTATTGACTGACTGAGTCTCTGAAGATCCTCATGAGAAAATCAAAAGTATTGGTCTCATTTTGCAAGGGGGAAGCCGAGTTACTGAGATGCTAAAGTCAGGATTTAAAAAAAAAAAAAAAAATAAAATAAAGAAGAAAAAAAATTTTTTTAAAAATGGGTGCTGAGGATGTGCTGCTTGACACAGTTCGGACCTCCTGCTTTGAAAGGTGCTTGCACAGAAATCGCAGCACTCATTTCATTTGGACTCGTAGGTATCAGCGTTTTGATGGATCTCAAGCAGCGTGCTGAAAAAAACGTGTGTGAAAGGACTGGATGCCTGTGGAAATATGAATTGTTTGAGCAGTGTTTCTCAGACTTTTTATACACGCCCTTCCCCAAGTCAGTGGTACTTCATTCCTCACCCCGTCATCAGGGCCGGACTTCAGGGCAGGCAGCCTAGGCAGTTGCCTTGGATGGCAGATTTGTAGGAGCAGCAAAAAAGCCCCCTCCAAAACAGTCACCACTGCCCGCTACCACAGCTGCCTGCAAAGTGGAGCTGGAATTAGGCATGTGTGAACAGAATGCGGTTCAGATGTTCAGACGTTCGGTTCAAAACCCGAGTTCGGGTTCGGTTGTTCGGTTCGGCGGAGTTCGGTTTGGCCGAACTTGGCCAAACATTCGAAAATAGCTCTATCAATACCGAATTCAAAGATTTTTTTCAGTATCGGTATCATTTGACCCTGAAACAACCCCTGGTCTCCACCCCTGGTGCCAGGAAGTCTGCGCCTCAGCAGCCTCCCACTTCCAGTCACGCTTTTCCCACCCGAAGTCACGTTTTTCCCGCCCCCAAACTCGACTGAACAGTTCGGCCGTTTTCGAGTTCGATTCGGACATTCGGTTTGGACGTTCAGTTCGGACGCCTGAACAGACCGAGTTCGGTCCGAACATCCAAACCGCATTCGCACATCCCTAGCTGGGATTGGCTCAGCTGTGCAGGCAGCTGCGACGGCCAGCTTCCCTGGGAGTGCCTCAGGCATTCGCACACCAGCCTCCTCCACAGGAAAGCAAATATGACAGCATCTCGTGTGGGGGTGCCTGAGGTGCGCACAGGGAGGCAGGCGGCTGTACTGCAGGCCACTCATGCCTGAGGCGTGCACTGGGAAGCCGCCTGCTGCACTGCGGGCCACCCAGCCCGGTCTGCCCCCAGCCCACCCACTTGCTCCTTGGCAGATGCCCAACTTGCCCATTTCCCAGGCCTGCTCTCTGCCCCTTCATTCACTCCCCGGGCTGCCCTCGGCCTGGTCCCCCAACCCACTTGTTTGCCCCCAGCCCAGTCAGCTGGGGCTGAGGGTGGTGCCAGGCTGGGTTGCTGAGCAGCAGCTGAGCATGCCCCCCCACCCCACACACACACACACTTTGAGTGAGTAGGATTATTTATTGTCCTTGTTCTTACGTTTTTCTATTTATTTAAGCTTATTTTACATTTTCTTTATTCCCCCACTCCACCCCACCCCAAGGGGGGAGTCTGGTGTGGCTTGGAGAGGGGTGTGGCCTGGAGGCATGACTTGGATTTGTCTCTGGGGGGCATAACCTCAGGGGGCAGCAGTCTCAGAGCTGCGTAGGGCCACAAAAATCTTAAGTCCAGACCTGTCCCTCATTGACACACGTGTCCCCTCTCCTCCTCGCCCCTGTCTGTCTCTTTCTTTCCCTTCTTCCTTGCTCTCTCATTCCCAGTCTTCTCATCAAATGCTTTTTCTATGTTGAAACCTTCAATGATTTTGGCAGCCCTGGCGGTTGAGGTGGCATTGTGACACTGGCATCGCCTCCCTCTGGGCTCCCACGCAGAGAGGGCAGCATCATGTCAGCAGGGACAAGGCATGATGGGGGAAGAGTTGAGGGGGCGGGATAAAGGGGATGCCACACCCTTTCTAATGTAACCCCGTCCCTTACAAGCAGTCGCTCTCCTACCTCTGTTAGGCGTGCGCTCACCCGTGCGCTCACCCGGGGTCGCGGTCGGGGCCAGGGGAGACCAGGCCCCCGACGCCGACACCGTCAGCGGGAGCAGGAGGCACCGGCGCCCCAGAAACAGATGCGGCGGCAGGAACAGCCCTCGCCGCCGCAAGTAATAGAGGAAGAGAGAAGGTCTGCAAGGAGCATGGGGGCGGGGCCAGCAGGGACGCCACGCCGCTCGGCACGCCTACAGGAAAAGGCGGGGCTCAGAGCAGGCATTCAAAAGGAGGCCAGAGACTGCAGAGCGGCGCCGGTGATCAGCGTTGCTGCAGACTGGCCCCTTGCGAGCGAAACCTTGAGAAGGAGTCTAAGGCGAGAGTGTGGTGTGGAAGGAGCGTGAGTGCGGTGGGAACGAGAGTGGTCGTGGCA
>QEPC01009472.1:12824766-12850868 GCA_003113815.1 Sphenodon punctatus | reverse complement strand
CCCCATCTCCCCAGACCCTCCATCCTAACCCCACCTGCAACCCACCCATCTCCCCCCACCCAACCCTCCTGCACCCCAGTCCTGCTCATCTGCAAACCCCACACCCCATCTTCCCCCACCCAACCATCCAGCTGGGCACCATTGGTAACAGCAGGTATGGAACTCACGTATGCTTGGAGATCTGGACTTGTAAAACCCCATTATTGAGGTTTTACATGTCCAAATCTCCAAGTATGTGTGAGTTCCCCCACGCCCGCTGTTTCCAATGGCACCCAGCCGACTTCAGTTGTGGGGGTGAATGTCTAAATGCCCCCCGCCCCCAATGTGAGTTTGTTCTGAGTCCAGGAGAAACACTGTCTTGTCTAAAAGCACCCTTAGAGCATCGTCTTAGCTCTGTTTCTAAAGGGAACATCCATAGTTTAATTTTCCAGAGTGTCTTGTTGCTGTGCAGTCGCTCAAACACCCCGGAACCAATTATGTCTGTCGCTCCTAATGATAACAATAATTTGGAAATCAGAGGAGGAATAATAATAATAAATAATTAATAATAAGGAATGAATAGATTTTTTGTGTGTAGCCAAAGACCATGACAAATATAAGCAGGTATATACAATATAGACACAAATACATTTACACAACATGTAAGAAACAAGAAAGTCAACAACACACTTTAAAATACATCAAGACCTCATAACTAAGACCTCCTGTGCTGTAATTAAGAATCTTGCACCCAAAGGGAGTATGACAACCAGGACCCAGAGCAAACGCTTCAACACCCAGGCCGTCCTTCCTTCGAATCTTTAAGGATTTACTAATGCGTGCCTCTTCTTAACTGCTGCAGCCAAAAATTTTGCTACTTTAGCGTAATAAAAGGGGACATGTTGTTTAATAATAGGTGAATAGATGCTTCAGATTCCCTACCCAGAAATGTGTTTATAATAGGGGCTGTTAATTTATAACAGAGATCCCCATAAGGCCGACAATGCAGAACTATATGAGCAACAGTCTCCACTGATTTGGAGACACACGGGCAACTTCCGTCGGAATACGGTATCCCCTTGTATCTCCCTTCTAACAGTGCCAATGGCAAAGAATTAAACGCAGCCCAAGCAAAAGTTTTCCAAAAATTTAAACTTGCCAAGGAGTCAGAATGAGGCATTGGCACTGGAAATGGGTTCATAATGGAATAACAGAAAGCCATCACTGAAGCTGAACTTATTATAGTTATATCTGCTTGTCAGGCAACATCCAATAACCGCTTCCTGACTACTTTCTTTGCCTCTTTAGATCCCAATGATAGAAGGAATACAGGGTAAAAGCCCAGTGACTGGACCTTGACTTCGACCAGTAAAAACCACTGGCAAGGTTTTTGAAATTAATTATTTAATTTATTATTTATTTAGTTATATTTCTTAGCCGCCCCCTCATGCCCATGGCATCTCAGGGCAGCTTACAAGATAAAAAATAACAATGGTTAAAATAACAATAAAACACAAAAATGAAAACATCTAAAAAACCACCTAAAAACATCCCAAACCCCCCTCCCCTCCTCCGAAGGCCTGGGAGAACAGCCAGGTTTTACAGGCCCTGTGGAAGGCCATCAGACTTGGGGTCAGATGGGCTTCCTCCGGGAGGGAGTTCCATAGTTGTGACCATGCCACCGAGAATGCCCTCTCCATTGTGTGCCCCCCCCCCGCTTTACATGGGGGACCTCCAAGAAGGCACCCCCGGGGGACCGAAGGGGTCGCTCCACGGTGTGGAAGGTGAGGTGGTCCCTGAGGTATGAAGGGCCAAGACCGTGTAGGGCTTTATAGGCCAAAACAACAACCTTGAATCTGGCTCGGTACGCTATAGGCAATCAGCGCAGCACGTGGAGCACGGGAGTAATACGCTCCCGTTGGCTCGTCCCCATCAGGAGATGAGCCGCCACATTCTGCACCAGCTGCAGACTCTGAAGCAGCATCAAGGGAAGCCCCATGTAGAGCGCGTTACAGTAGTCCAACCTCGTTACAGTAGTCCAGACTTAATAATAATGACAAATTACATCCCATTAGGCAGATGCTCATATGGATGGGGATAATGGTTGGCAAGACTTATTTCTGCATGTCTAGAGGGAAACCATCATGAGAACAGCACGTCTCTGTATTCTCACCTGTGCGGTGGTGGCAGTGGGAGGGGCGAGGGAAGACATGGCAGTCTGGAGGAGCCAGCCAATGGGAAAAGAGCCGGTGCGAACAGGGATCTGCTGCGGCTTCTCACATGCATGTTAGGGTGCAAAATCCTGCCCTGACATGCGCAAGAGAAGCCGCGGCAGATCCCCGTTTGCACTGGCTCTTTTCCAGTTGGCCGGCTCCTCCAGACTACCGCGTCTTCCCTTGCCCCTCCCGCTGTGCCCACTGCCACCGCAGGTGAGAATAGGGTTAGGGTGAAAGGTTTTGGTGGGGAGTCTGGGGACAGTCCTTGAGATGCTGGAAAGTGGCAAATGCCCAGTGTCATGGGAGCCATTGGGTCAGGGGCTGCTGGCTTCTGGCGGGAGGAATTATGCAGTGGCGGCAGATGACACAGAGAGACTCGCATGCCAGTTGAGTTTGGAGGAAGCCGTCTAGTTAGATCTTGTGGAATTTGAGAGCGAGAGGCATTGGGGTTTCTAATTGCGGTACATCATCTGCCTCACCGGTATGGTAGGAGGGGAAAAAATTCAGCCAGTGATTAAAACTTCCTGGCTCTGCTATAATGGAGGCTGTAGCAGGGGACAGCCTCACCATGTGTAAGTGTTAACAGGATTAGCCCCCAAAACACCTTCTTAGGGTAGTAACTCCATACAGTTTGTCATATAACACAGTCCATTGCCATACATAAGTCTCTATGTCACAATGTGTTCAAGCCTGGGAAGGTAACAGTCCTCTGGCTGGCTACTCACTCTTCATCCAGGAACCCGTTTCCTCAGGTCAGCACTCATGGTTAACACTCAAAGGCTTCTGGCCTCCTTCAGCTTGGAGCAAAGATGTGGTCTCCCTGACATCCAGGAAGTGTCTGCCTCTCCTTTTCCTGTTTACTCTTTATATCCGGGGTGGGCGTGACTTCAAGCCCACTCAATCTCTCTTAAAGGGCCAGCGCCATTATGTGGCTCCACTCTGCCGCAAAGGCGTACCGTGTTTCTATCGATGAAATTTCTGGCACAAACTCGTTTAGCAGCATGAAATGTCCTCTTCTAGCAATAGGAATTCTTCCTAGGTAAGGATGAGGACTATTCTTGATCGTGCCCATAGAACTGAAATGGGTAACACATTGGTAATACCCGTAAATTTGGGTAGTCTGTCAGCTGCCAGATTGGCACCCAGTTATCCAAATACCAAGCATTACAATTACCTATTTTTATTTATTTATTTATTTACGTTTGTATCCCGCCCTTCCCCAAAGGTTCAGGGCAGCTAACAACATGTATAACACAAACAAATCCATAAAAGCAAAATACAGAAAACCCTCACAACTCCCACCCATCCCATAGCCTCTCCCCCACCCCAGAAAAACCCAATACCACTTCCCTCTATCCCACTCCAGCCACCCTCACAACCCTACCCCAAACCACTCACCAAATACCTTTCCCTGCCCACCAAATGCCTTTACAAAGAGAAAGGTCTTGCTCTGCCTCCGGACGATGCTCAGGCTCAAACTCAACTGAATCTGTGGGGGAAGGGTTATGGAATTTTCATTTTACTGACTGATATCGGTAACAGAACACCAGTAAATTGGTACTGTAAGTTGATAAATTGGGATATTTGGTAGCTCATTTGGGCATTTCGCTGGTACCCCGATGTTGTTGGGTCAAATTGACTACCGTGATTCTGGTCAACAAACCCATTTCTGCTGGTACTCATTTCAGTCTTAATATGCATTTATCCAGTAAGTGTGACCCCCTAAATACTTCACAAGCTGTATATGCAGACCTAGGAATAGTGCTGCAATGGGTAGTGAATTTGCTACCTGGTGGTATGTGCCCAAGCATGTGTGCACTCCTTTGAGTACCTAGAGGTACTGAGTCAGCTAACCACAACGAAAGAAACCTGGCTTCCCTGGTCCCCAAGTTCTCCCTCCAGAAAACCTACAGTCTCTGTTAAATTTTCCCTAGCTCCTCATCGCACAGATTTCTCCCTGATGCTTCCTCTACTGCCTTCACTCCAGACCCCGCTTCTTCTCTGTAACTAAGCCAAGCACCTACAGCTGCGGCTTCTCGAGTTCCTGAATGTATCCGTGTCTCTTCTTATGCTCCCCTCGTCCTTGTCTCCTAGTTTGTAAGCTCCTTAGGCCAGCCATCTCTCCCTAATTCATGATTTTCTCAGTGCTACAAGGGCATAGTTATCATAGGGACAGGAGGGACGTTTGTCCCAGGGCCCATGCTGAGGGGGGTGGGGCAGGGGCAGGTCCAAAGCTGGGGGAGGGGCACATTCATGTCCTGTTGCAGCGCAGCCAGGTGGAGACTGAGCTAAGTGGAAATGCCTACAGCGTGCATGGGGCCCACCCAGCGAGCAGCACAGGACAGAGCAATCACCGGCAGCGGCACGAGGCAGGCACCGTAGCCACAGCCTCCAGGGATTGGGTACGGTAAGTGGAGGGAGGGAGAGGCACTGGGAAGAGGAAAGAGGGGAGTGGGTGGGATGAGAGACTAGTGGGGCGTGCGTGTTTATTTCTTGCACCTGGGCCCATTCCAAACTAGCGACACCCCTGCATTGCTCGATACATTGCCGGCACTATATAAATACTTAATAATAGTAGTATGAGAAGTGACACACAACTGCTCCCTGTTTACTTACTTCACACCATACTCAGTTTTGTAAACTCCTATTGTATCCCCCCACCCCTTGGTCCTCTCTTCTCTAAGCTTGAAGCACTGGGCATACGGCTTTTGTGGTCCTCGGTGGTACATCCGCACAGGGGGACCCATAACATCTACAGCTGGTGGCCCACGGTGGTTCTGTCCATTTCTCCCATTCAGGGCCGGCCTTAGGATTTGTGGGGCCCATGGCAACGATAAAATGCAAGGCCCCTGGTGGGCTCTCCCCCCTTGGGGGCAACTTCTGTGGTACGCTGAAGGCGGTCATGTTTGGGGCCCCACTGAGAGGGAGCGGTGGGTGCACCCTCCCATCCTGGTGTAAATAGAGGCCACTGCGGGGCCCTTAGAAAAGGCGGGGCTGGGTCGGCCACTCTGTGGTAAGGCCGTCCCTTCCCCCAACCTCACACACACACCCCAGAGTCGATTTACTATGTTTGTATTTTTAGCTGTTAATGTGCTTGCCTACTTATATCTACTATTGTATATCTTTTTCAAACAAATAAAACATCTATTCTTTATCTTTGTGAGTGTATTATGTTCCATGATGCTGCATATTTATCCTTCAGGTTAGTATTCAGTTTTTCCATTGACATGCAGTACCATAATCTGCTAATCCACACATCTTCTGTCAAGCCATCTTTTCATTTCCAGTTCCTGCTCGCACGTACGCTCCTGCTAGCCGTAAATTGTCACATTGTCTCTGTGTTGTTGCATCAAGGGCAACTCTGGGTCCAGTCCCAACACTGCAGTCTCTGGTTGGAATGGTAAAATAAGTCCCCTTGCTCTATTTATAATATACCTCCAGACCATCCTCCAGAATTTCTGGATTTCCGGAGAGCTCCAACAGCAATGAATCAGGGTCCTCACACCACCACGTTTGTGCCAACATTTTGGTGTACTGTCTCGCTAGCCTATATGGAGTATAGCACAACTGCATGATCATTTTGATCAAGGGCTCTTTCACTTTCATTGAGCTTGAGCATCTATGCATCATGTTCCATTTTTGTTTGTTTTTTGTACTTGTGATATATATATATTATGTCTTTAGCCCATTTGTCTAGGTAGTCTGCTTGGGCAGGGTACCAAATGTTGTTTGGTGCTCTATACAGTTTAGATATTACTCCTTTGCGTTTGGTTTGGTCAAACAGTATTTTTTCTATGGGTTGTGTCTTTCTCAGGAACTGCTCCCTCCCTCTTATCTTTCTGATTTATCGTGCTTTCTTGAAAGCAGACCATTCTAAGGAGCAGGTGTCCTCTTCCCACCATTCTGTATTGTGTATGATTGCCAAGTGCTGCCTGGCCTGGACCAGGGGAAAACCTGGGTGAACTAAGGGCACAGTCGGACAGCACTGACTTTCAGGAGACTGACTGAAGTATGATGGGGACTTGCTGGGAGTCTAACAATTGATACCAGGTGACTCATGTGGGTAGTGATTTGATTTGACTGGATAAAAAATACAGTTTTGAACTGTTCTTTTGTTTCCTGATGAGATCCATATGGGGTGGGACAAATCAATATACATTTCCTCACAAAGCATTTTAAAAAAAACCCCAAACTACCTTTTGACTTTGATTTATTTTTTTTATGTTGGGTTTTGTTTTGTTTTTGGTCAGTGCTGAGATTTCAGTCCTAGCGAACGATGCTGGAAGAAAAGAAGGCAGCCCATAAAATAAGCTCCCTCCATACAGGGTGGCGGTTGGGGTTGTTTTTTTTGCCAGCAAGAGATTAATAGACTCATATAGTCACAAAGCTGGAAGGGACCTCAAGTGTCATTGGTCCAGCCCCCTGCACCACGGCCGTGACCCAACCATCCACACAAAGAAATCCTACCCATAGCTCCAAGTGGTGATGGATTTAATCTCTCTGCCCTCGTTCATACCTTGCCTTCCTCTCCTGGAGTGGCCAGTGCTATCCGGGGCTCATGGAGATTGTGGCATGGGCACCCATCTTCTTTGGACTGAATGGAGAGCCCCCCAACTCGTTCCACACAAGCGGCCAGATGCGAATGACTTTTCCCACAGAAGTGCGCGGGACCCATTCCAGCAGTGCCGTGAAAGGCAAAATAAAAGCTACGGCCCATTAATTACCAGGCCTCTGAGCCATCCAGTCCCCAAACATACATTCTCTTATTATCCAGCCTAACCTTGAAGGCTATATTCAGCTCTTGGTTACCCCCATCTCTGAAAGGATAAAGCAGACAGGGGTTGGGTATCCAGAAGGGCAATGAAAAAAATGATGAGAGGCATCATGCATGGAGAGACTTCCATATGAGGAGAGATTTAAAATATTAGGACAGTTTAGCTTAGAGAGGAGGTGAGTACGGTGACAGGAGAGAGATGATGAAAGAAATGAGAAACAGAAGGTCAGTCTGGCATTCCTGCCTCCCTGGTAAAACAGGAACAAGGGGGTGAGCTGTTAAAGGAAATTCACTTCTGTGCTATCTGTAATTATTACCCTTTGGAACTCACTGCCACAAGGTGGCAGTTGAGGAAAGTTACCACAGCAGGATGAGCTGCAGCAGCTACACCTGCTCCATAGGTCCACCAGAGCCAGCCTTGTTACAGGGCGACCACCCCAGGACTTATTATTTTAACTACTTCTGAGGGTCCTGCAGTTGCCCCTGTTTTCAGCAAAGCATAGTTTGGGCCCACACTCCCTCCCATCAGGGCCCCAAACATGACCACCTGAAGGGATGCATTGAGGGTGCCCCTGAGGGGGTGCGGTCATGGGGGTGGAGGGCAGGGCCACCAAGGGCCCCACATTTTATCTTTACTCTGAGGCCTGCAAATTCCAAGGCTGGCTTTGCTCCCTGCCATGATTGCCTAATTACCTCACATGCAGTTAAGGGGTTAAGCAGTCCCAATGTGAGCTGCTGGGTATAATTGGGACATGTGACCAGGTGTGGACTGGTCAGGTGACCTGGGAGCCATCAGTATTTAAAACAAGGCTGGAAGCCTAACAAGGAAGTTGGCAGAAGCTGCTTCCAAGTTGGGAAAACAGCATAAGGGAGGAACCCTGAAGGAGGGGCTTTGTGTGCCAGAGAATGTGTGTCTAAGGCCGCTATTAGACGAGTGGGCCACAGTTGCGCGACCCACATGCGTGATTTTTCAAAATCCCGCGAGGGGGAATAGACGTGACAAGGGACACGATCATGCACATTCAAGGTGGCGGCCGCACATTGTTTACCGACTGTGAACTAAATACCTCACACACTGAGGTATTTAGTTCGCGGTTGGTAAGCAATGTGCGACCGCCTTCAATGTGCATGATTGCGTCCCTTGTCACGTCTACTCCCCCCTCGCGGGATTTTTAAAAATAGCACGAGCGGGTCGTGCGACTGCGACCCGCTCGTCTAAAAGCAGCCTAAAGGTGGAATCAAACTAGATGATACCCCATATTGGCCTTCCCACCTGCCCTTCCATTAGACGTATGCCACGTGGCCTCTACCTGGTCACCACAGAGCCACCACTCAAGGCAGAGTTCAGGGACATCGCGGGTCCACCGTGTGGGCCGATAAGGCTGATGGGTGCCCGCGGGTCAAGTAGGTTCGCCCACAGCCTCGCTGGCATCCAGGTCCGCCAGCACCATAGAGTCCTACCTGGCACGCAGGCCAGCTGAGAGGCAAGGAGAGAGAGAGACTGTGAGGGGAGAGGAGGGAGATCCGTAGCACGCCTATCACCTGAGAGGCGGATGTGGGGAGATCTGTAGTACACCTCTCAGCTGAGAGAGCACACATCTCGGCTGAAAGGCAGCTGCGGGAAGGGAGATCTCTAGTTTGCCTCTCAGCTGAGAGAGCACACCTCTCAGCTGAGAGCAGCTATGGGGAGGGAGATCTCTAACATGCCTCTCGGCTGAGAGGCAACTGTGTGGATGGAGAAATTCTAGATCAGTATGGAAAGAGTGAGCTAAGGGATGGACGTGAGAGCATGCACTCAGGGATAAAGGAACCATAAGCTGAATCCCACCACTTTCCCTCCTTCCATAGGGTAACCTCTAAGCACTTCCTGTCTGTCATTTTGAGCTTGTATTAGTTTTCCTTTCCCACGGGGAGGTGGAGGGGAGGATGCCCCCCCCCCCCCATTGGACATATACTCCTAGATTTTAGCTTTGGCAATTGAAATATCCAGAGTTACATTACGTAGCCACTAAGAGGGTCACTGTGGTTTACTGGACAGCATACTGATACTCAGCTCTGGGAGACCTTGGTTCAATGATGCTGGGTGGCCGTTGACAAGTCACTCTGTCCCTGCCTTGGTTGCAGCCATGGTGGAGACTTGGTGCAAGGGGGGCATAGTAAGGGCAGGAATTTGGGGCCAACCTTCCACTCCACAAATGTTTCTTGTCCTCACTTAATCTCCATGTGGAGGTTGTGTGTGAAGTTGAATCAATTAACAAGGAGGAAACGTTTTGAGGTTTGCAGATGAAAAAGCTACACAATTGATTTAATTATTAAGCCATGCTTAAAAACCCAATTTCTTCCTGTCGCCTCCCTCTAGCTTTATTTGTCCCTGTGCCTCGTTTGCTAATTGCTTGGAGACCATCCCCTGTGAGGAAAAAGTGTTCCTCTTTCTGAAAACTCCAATAAAGGCTTGAATGTGGAGCGGTGGGAGCAGCTTGCTCCGCGCGCATTAACGCACAGCTGCGTGTTTGTTTGGCTGTGGCGTTTTTGTTGTTGTTTTTATTGTGGAGAGGTTTTGAATGAATGCTGAGAGTGTTTTCCAGTTGCAGCCACTTGAGGAAGGCGAGAAGCATATTCTCTCTGCTCTCTCCTCCCCGGTAATTAGTGAGACATTCTCTAACGGGGATCAAACAACAACAGAAAAAGAGGCTCTGAAGACTCCAAAGGAAGGAATGTGTTTGGGTGAACTTTGTATCCCAAGAACCTCAAACGGCTGGTCACAGCAGGCATGACTGAGCTACTGGGAGGAGACAGCTCTTCGGAAAGATGTCTCTGCCATCATCATGACTGATGGCAGTGATGCATCACATCCTGTTAAGTCAACATACAAGATGGAGGGACAGGGGCATAGCAAGGCTGTAAATGGTCGGGGTGGGACTATCGGTATTGGATTAATCCGATAATGCTGATAATTGGCGATATCAGATTAATCCAATAATACCGATAATATCGGTATCAGTATATCGGGTTTTTTTAACATTGCTGATTTTTTTTTATCCTTAACATTGCGTCCATTTTAACAATGGGGGCAATGTTAAAGATCTGAAAATCGGCAATGTTAAAAAAAAATACCGATAAATCTGATATCGGATTAATCCGATACTGATAAAACCAGTAACCGATAATTTGCCGATAGTCCCATCCCTAGTAAATGGCCTGAGCTCATGTCTTAACAAAGGGCAAGGAAGTGGTGTTTTAGTAAGCAGCAACCTTCACAAGGCTCCCAGAGAGCATTGGCCTTCCCCTACAAAGGTTGTGGTGCTGCCCTGACTCCAAATGAGGCCCCCTCAGAGCAGCAACAACCCCATCAGGAAGGAAGGTAGTTTTAAAGGTCAGTCGGGCCAGTACTCCCCTCACCTGCCCACTCTGAAAACTTCCTTCTTGGCAGGGTATTCTGTTAGAATTGTTCAGAGTGGGTGGAGACAGAGGGTATTTTCAGACGTGACGAGATCACGCTCAACCACGGTGGATTCCCACCGGGCGTGAAAGGTCTCGTCACGTCTGAAGGGGGAACGGAAGTTCCCCCCAGATGTTCACCCCCATCAATCACGGCGGGGAATCACATCCACCACGCGATCGGCGGAACCGGCGTGGCTAGCCCCGATCGTGTGGTGATTGCGATTCCCCGCCATGATGAAGGGCCCCGTCCCGTCTGGACGGCTACCACAGCCAGGATTCTGGGCCGCGGTCAATTCGGGCTGGTGCTGCGGCCGCATTGGTCGCGGCGCCCGCCCGTCTCCTCAGAGGGCGGGCAGCGAGGGATTGGGGGGGGGCGTGCGGCCACATGTTGCACTGTGCAGCCCCGCCCCCTCCCTCATTCCCCGCCAGGATCCCAGTGGGGAATCCCTGGTGTGATTCCGTGCCGGGGCGACTAGTGCCCTGTCACGTCTGAAATCACCCAGAGTATTGGCCCCGCTCCTTCCCCTCACCCACTCTGAAAATTTTCTGACTGTATTCTGGTTGTTTGCAGAGGGGTCCCCTAGAGAGGGGTGTGCATTCATAATGTTGTTTTCTATTCATTTAAAAAAACAAATGGAGCCCCATTAGTGTTCATAACTAATGTTACGAAAACAGATGAATAAGCAAATGATCATTGTTTGCTTTCATCTGCTTTTGTTTACAAATAAAAAATGTATTATTATTTTTTTAAAGTGTGCAAAATCGCATTCTGTGCATGTGTTTTGATTTATTGATTTATTTTAAAAATATTTTTATTAAAAATAAAATTTGAAAATCACTGTGCATGCACAGAATGACTGCCGGGACCCCTCGGTGAATGTGCACCCTTTCCTAAAATGGTGCAGCCAGTGTGGGCGCCATTTGGAAAAGGGCAGCAGTTTTCCACATGTCCCAGTAGCCATTTGTGCGTGCGCGATGACTTTTAAAATTTAAAATATATATATTAAAAAATCATGGCCCATGAGCAAAATGCCCACCCCTTCATTCTGCGCATGCGCACCCCTTTCGAAAATGGCCTTGGCATCATCTTGGA
This sequence comes from Sphenodon punctatus, assembly GCA_003113815.1. Classification (NCBI taxonomy): domain Eukaryota; kingdom Metazoa; phylum Chordata; class Lepidosauria; order Sphenodontia; family Sphenodontidae; genus Sphenodon; species Sphenodon punctatus. Next base: position 12,839,365 of record QEPC01009472.1, on the reverse strand, counting down.
AAAGGGCGCTCTGTGGGCGGAACGGCTTGGCAGCCATTTTGGGCATGTGCAGTGATTTTTTAAAAATATTTATTTTAATAAAACAAAGAGGGAAAAGAAATTTTAAAACGGTAGGGTCGTTCACGAACCACCACCACCACCACCCCACCACCCCCAAAATGAAAGAAGTTTTGTAAACAAAAATTAACACAAAAATGGCAGGGTTTCCTTCTGCGTGCCCCTCCCCCTCGAATCTAGGGCTGGGATCAACTGAGCCCCCTCATTCTATGGTAGTTACGTCCCTGTGCAGGGAATATGGAGCAGCAACATTTGGATGCTAGGTCCAACTTCTCCAAACCTAGAAGTCTTCAGACCCAGGTTTTCTTGGTTATTAAGGCCTAGTTTTTATTTCAAAAGTTCTCAGCACTTGTCACGCTCCTTGAAGTCACCTTTGAAAAATCAAGCCATTAAGACTGTTCTCTAATTTTCTGTGTATCAGAAAATTGTGTACCTCTGTAGCTTCCTGTAAATAATAAATGACAGGAAGAGAGGAGCGCGCCTTGGCACTTGGCAGAATGTCTTTCCCCTCCCTGAACTGTAATCTCCTCTCATTGTGTGGTTTTCCTTGCATGCTGCCACCTTGAAAATGGAGGCTCGTGAGACCAAAACTACAGAATTCAGCTCGCACTCAATGTTACTGTTCGAGGTCCATGGGCACGAACCCATGCTTCCTGGAGGTGGGACTGATGTGGTTTTCCGGTGGCTGGGTCCTATAATTATAGACCAGGTGCCTCACTTGCACATACCCTCAGAGGCTTCGTTTGTTTTAGTAATTAAAAATAATGAAAATTACCTTATTTGGGGTTAGAAAGCAATTTCTGCCCCCTGGGCCAAAATGGCAGTTGACTCAGAGGTTGTTTTGTTGTTTTCTCTGCCCTGCCCCACCTCCCCTGCGCCACCCCTTTACCCAGCAGTGTGGGTCTGGCTCACTAGTTTGAAATGTCAGGATTTTCAGGTAAAGGGTGGGCTATTCACAGTGATTGGCTCAGAAATGCAGTATAATGAACAGACAGAGGCCGCTTTTAGACAAATGGGTCGCCTTCCGCGCGATATTTCAAAATCCCACAATGCGGGATTACACGAGACGCCCGCGAATTAAATACCTCGATTGTGAGGTATTTAATTCGCGGTCAGCAAATAATGCGTGACCGCCTTTCATGCGCTTGATCCCTGCCGGGCATCTCATGTAATGATTTTGAAATATCGCGCGAGCGGGTCACACAACGGCGACCCGCTCGTCTAAAAGTGGCCCAAAACTCAGAAGTAAAAAAGTACCATTGGCAATGTGGTAAGTGGTCAATGAAAGGTACGTGGTTACATGGTAAACATTAAATGGAAAATCAATACATCAGAATCTTGCAGTATTGCAAGAATCAAGAAATCATATCGGCGTCAGTAAATGGTCGGGAAATTGATCCCATTTCCCGAGGTGGCAAAATTACTTGAGAGCAGGAATTTAGCTGCTCATTTCAACCCTAAATGTAACCTCTCTAAAGCAGAGGATGTCCATTATATTTGTTTGCAGAGATTGGCTGCCATGTTGGCCCCAAATCTAAGAGATGGGGAGAGAGAGTAAATCAGAGGACCTCTTTTATTTTATTTTATTTATTTATTTATTTATTTATTAAAAAATGTTACCCTACTCCTCCTGCCACAGGCAGTTCGGGGCAGCTTACAGTTACTAAAAACAAAAGATTTTAAATAACACATAAAAGGAAGGAAAAATAACTTGTCCCACCTCCAACACCCCCCCCCCACCATTACCCATCTCCACCGCCAAATGCCTGGACCAACTTCTGCCGATGAGAGTATGCAAGTTTTTTGGGGGTACACAGGGTTCTTTGTCAAGCAAACAAGGTGTTAGAAGAACTAGACTGACCAATGTAGACAGGTGCATTTGTTTCCTAACAACTCTCCTCCAAGTGACCTGCTTCCATATATGCTTATTATTTTAGATTTATACCCTGCCTTAGTCCCCAAAAATGTCTCTGAATGGCTTACAATAATGAGAAAACAACATGCATAGAACAAACGTAGAACCCCCCCCCCCCAATTCCACCCTTCCCCATGCCCAACTCACTTCTGCTTCCCCATCTCTCAAACTCAGAGGAGTACCTTCCCCAAGCCCAGGACCCGCCCTCTCACAGGTGAGCTGTGACTAGCCCTCAAACCTGACTTCATGCTTCTAACTTCTGGATTACCTGAGGAAGGGTTCTTTGTGGCCTGAAAGTTGGTGCAATTAAAGAGATCATTTTAACTATTTTCTCTATTTGTTTCACATGACGGTTCCTAAGCTTTTGGGCCATGTGACCCCATGTTTGATACTTACACATGACATGTTTGATAGGGATGGGCGAACAGATTGCGGTTCGGGTTCGGCCATTTGATTCGGCTGTGTTCGGTTCGGCTGCGTTCGGTTCGGCCGTTCGGTTCGGCAGTTCGGTTAGTTCGCCAGGTTTGGGTTCAGCTGTTCAGTTCTGCCGTTCTGTTTGGCCATTCAGTTCGTCCGTTCGGGAAATGTTATGGGTGGTTTTTTTGTTTTTTATATGGTTTGGGTTTTTTTTATTGGGTTTTATATGGTTTTCTTTTGTTTTTTATTTGTTTTTTTTTGTTTTTATATGAGATTTTTTAATTTATTTTTTTATCTAATATTATATATATCTATCTACACTAAATCTAACTGCTATTAACTATTCTAAATGCTATGAACTAAATGGATTATCTAATAAGTACACAGGCCTACTCCTACAAACACTAAAACTAAATCACTAACGCTATCTCTATCGCTAAGCTAACTCCTACAACTGTCTACTATCCCAACCTATCTCTCTCTATATATATATCTATATCTTTCTATCTCTCTCTATATGGAGGGGGGGAGGGAATCACAAACACAAGGTTTCAGTTTAAGGTTTAAGTTTCATTTCAGTACAAAACTGAAATGAAACTTAAAGCAATCTAATAATCCTACTCAACACCTGCTGTTCAGGAACAGTGACTAGCTCAGAAGGTGTTGGGAAGGGGGGAGGCAGATAGTTTCATTTCTTGCAAGTCTCTCCACTCCTGGTGCCTGGAAGTCTGCTTCTCAGTGACTAGTACTACCCCTCCCTGTCACCTTACAGTAAACCCTTTTTTGTCACCCGAACGCGATCCGAACTGTTCGGTCATTTCGCCATTCGGTCTTTGGTTCTGTTCGGTATGTTCATGTTTGGGTTCGGGTTCACGTTCAGTCATCCGAACAGGCCGATTTCGGGCCAAACTCCGAACTTCCGAACTGCGTTCGCCCATCCCTAATGTTTGATACTTAAATATAATCCAGTCACCCCCAGGCAGCAGCAGATATGCAAAGTCCACAGACTAGGAGTTGAGATTGTGGCCTGAAACTTGCATGTCACGATAAGAGCAGAAACAGGTGGCTTATTTGTTACCTGCAGGTAATTCCCCCCAATTTCAGGTACTGTATTGAGTGCCCGACAGGCTACCTGAGTCATGATTGGACACCCAGTTACCCCCAAATACCGGGTATTACTGTTACCAAGTTGCCGATACACTGATTGGTATATTAGTAAATTGGTAAAAGAATTCTGAGTACCACAAAAACAAATAAACTTGTTACAACTGTGGTGCCCGACCTGGTAATATCGGCTACTAATCAATACCTCATTACTGTCCAGTAGGCAGGCTACCAAATGTACCAAAATACCATATTATCTCAATTTTCCAACTTCTGGTACCAATATTCTGACTTCTGTACTGATTCTTGAATTACCATCCTTATTCTTGTACCAATTTACTGATAGGTCAACCGGTATATCAATAAATTGGTAAAATAATCAGGACAGTTCCAGAAGTCAGACTATCAGGTTGAAAAACAGCATTTGGGTACATCGGGTAGCCTGCAGGACATTAATCTGGTACTGATTATTAGTACCCAATGTTACTGGGTTGCGTACTATGAATTTGACAGGTTTATCTGTTTTTGCGGGTAATCGTTTCAGCTCTAGTTGGGAATCCCACATTTTGGGAACATCTGATCAACCCCTTACCACAACTCAACTCATGACCTGCCTTCATCAGGCTACCTCAAGGAAAATACCCCTAATGATACAAATCCTGGTTAGACTTACTTGGATCCATACCAGTGGGGGAAGCCTCGGCGTTGACTCGCATACAGTAAAATAACATGACATTCCCCTCTGTGAAGGGCACTGCAGTTGCTGCTCTGTTTCTGGGAAACTGAAATGGCTCTGAGGAAATAAGCGGTCTCCTTTATAGCCAAAAAAAATCATGTCTTTGCTTCTTCTTTTACTGTGTGTGTGTGTGGGGGGGGGGGGAGAGTTTGCATTTGATCCACAGCAGTCCATCAAGCGAGCTCCTTCTGATGTGATATAAAGCTGCTGGGCTTCAGTAACATTCACGCTTCAGCTCAGCCCCCACAAATTCCTTTTGTTAAGTAGTTTAGCCAGTCAGTAATCCAGTTGGGCTCTGAGCCCAAACAGTAATTAATGGCGGAGTCTATCCGCAAGTCAGGTTAAAATGGGAGAAGGCTCCAGGGGTCAACTAAGTTCCCTCTAAATCCCCACCAGAAGTTCCTCTTTAAATGTTCTTTTTCAGTAAAGAATAAAAAGCATATAAAAATGACACCATTGTGTCAGATACTGTAAACACAAGCTTTAGAACTCCCGTGCCATCTCGGCTGTTCAAACAGAAGCATTTCCACGTCTCTTCAGACATGTGACGTTAACAGTATGAAAACAGACTGCCTTCTGTCAGCTCCAGACCTCCTACCCAGACAAAAATCTTTCTGAAGTTTCCTTTTTCCCCCCCTTTCTTTTTGTCATCTGTCTGCTTAGAGCCATTGTTGTGTTCGAGGAGATTTGATTCAGCAGAAACATTACTTGTTACTCATAGCCTGCAAACTGTGATTGTTTTCTTCTAGGTATGGGTCGAGATCCTACGTTCCACAGTTCATATAAAACAAGTGCAATCATTTCTAAAGTGTGGATGATATATTTCCAGGGATATGAAAATGACTAGACATTGTACATTTTTCTTCCATACTGGTGTGAAGCAAGTAAATAGAGAACTACTATTTACCCCTTTTCAAATTAGCAAAACTAGAGGACACCCTAAGAAATTAGCTAGCAGAAGATTTAAAATGAAGAAATACTTTTGCAATCAATGTACAATTAACTTGTGGAACTCATTGTCAGAGGATGTTGTGATGTGAAGGTCATTAGCATGACTGGGTTGAAAAAAGGCTTCGATAACTTCTTGAAGGATACGTACAAATTGATCAGAGGATGAGAATTCTGACTGTCGGTGGTTAGGGGTGAACAACAGGGAGTAGAGCACTTCATTACAACCCGTTAGGGATGGGCAAATAGAACGGAGTTCAGAAATTCGGTTCGGTTTGGTTTGAAATTCTAGTTCGGAAATTTGGTTCGGTTTGGCTTGAAATTCGAGTTCGGTTTGAAAGTTCAGTTTGGTCGACCAAACAGACAAAGTTCGGTCCAATTCTGAACTTCCAAACCAAGTACGGCCATTCAAACCCAGGTTTTTTGGTGTGCGTTGCCACTAGGGATGGGCGAACAGAACGGAGTTCAGAAATTCAGTTTGGTTCGGTTTGAAATTCGAGTTCAGATCGGAACTTCGGTTCGGTTGACCAAACAGACCGAGTTCGGTCGGAACTCTGAACTTCTGAACTGCGTTCGCCCATCCCTACAACCCATTGTGCTCTACTTCTCTGAGGCAATAAAAAGGGGGCAGTTGGAGACAGGCTGTTGAGCTAGATGGACCATTAGACTGACTCAATGACTGTTAACAGCTGTGATGTTGGTCCGCTGTGGTCTGTTTTAGCCTGGGGCCTACCAGCATGTGTGAGCACCACTGTATTACACAGGCACCGTCAGATGTGGACCTGCTTTTTCCCATGGCTGGGTAGGCAGCTGACCTGGGATGTGTCCCCGGAAAATCTCCAGATGCATTCTGGGCTACAAGCCACCCACCTGGGCCAATGCAGCCTGATGCATTTGTTTTGGACTCTACTTATCCCTGCCACAGGGCAGGGTCACCATGGCTGATCACCATGGCAGCACATCATGGTGAAAAGGGCAGGCAAAGTGCTGGGCGGGACTGGCCACCTGCACATTTTTTGTGTGTCCCCCCTCCCCACCCCACTCCACACACACCTGGGACATGCAGGCAGTGGGATGACTCTTTGGTGCTAGGCACATTTGTTTCATGCCACTTGCCAACCCAGATAGGGATGGGTGAACACAGTTCAGGAGTTCAAAGTTCGGACCGAACTTGACCAGTTCGGTCGACCGAACTGAACTTCCAAACCGAACTCGATTTTTGAACCAAACCGAATTTCCAAACTCGGTTCTGTTTGCCCATCCCTATAAGATAATATTCCATTTAGTTCAATGGGGTTTTAATTTCTGAACTCTGTTCGGAAGTTCGGAGTTTGGACCGAACTCGAATAGTTCGGTCGACCGAATCGAACTTCTGAACCGAACTCTATTTTTGAACCGAACCGAACCAAACCAAATTTCCAAATTCGGTTCTGTTCACCCTTCCCAAATCCCAGAGACTGGCTGCCCTAGTTCTCTACCCCAGACCGGACCAGGGAGCTGCCTTGCTGCCTGCACATTTGTTTTTACCCAATGTGGCATTTCTTATGTTGGAAATTTCAATTTCCCCCTATTTGTTTCAAAGTTCTCACAAGATGCTACTGCTGAAATGCAATGGTTTCAGTAAAATGGAATCTGCTCAGAAGTGAAATATTTATTGCAAGAAATCTACTCACAACTACGTGACCTCTGTGTTGACCCAGCAAAGAGCATTTTTAAAATGTTTTGGGGCACATGTAAATATTAGGGGTGACACACAGGGTCTTTGTTAGATTTATTTATTTTGTTTCAGATCCCTGAATTCAAGTTCATTTTCAGTTCGTTTTTCAGTTTTAGTTTCAGTTTCTTTCCCCATTAAAATTGACCGGAAATTTCCCCATTGAAGTTGATGAGAAATCTTCCCATTGACTTTTATTGGGAAGGAAAACTGCGGAACCGGACTAAAAGAGAACCTGAACTGGGGTTTGGGAACAAAATAACCCTTCCCTAGCCCCCACCATTCCCATCCTCTGGGACAGGGAGTCCTGTCTACCCCACCCCCATTCACCATTGGCCACTATTGGCCTCAGGGGTGGAGGTGGGGAATCTGCATCTCCAACACCCCCACCCGGGGGCCCTGCCAGCTGGCATGTACTTACTTATCCGGGCTTTGGAGGATGGGGGTGAGGAGTCATCATTTCCACTGCTGGTTGACCAGGCCATGGACATTGTGGTTGTTGGAAGCCTGCTGGAAGGCCTTTTTACCAGGGCGCGTTGCGGAGCTCCCTACTAGGCAACATGCATGTGTAAAATGGCCACTGGGGCCATTTTATGCACATGCAGCCCTTTTCTGAAATGGCGCTGGCAATGTTGGTGCCTTTTTAGAAAAGGGCAGCCGTTCTATATATGCACTGTGCCATTTCACGCATGAGCAGAATAGCTGCCCCTTTCCAAAATGGTTCTAGTGCAGCCGGCATCATTTTGGAAAAGGGCTGCACATGAACCAGAAGGCCTCCAATAGTCATGGTGGTTGTGGCCCAACTGGCAGTGGAGATAGTGGCTCCTAACCCCCATGCTCCAAGATCCAGATTGGTAAGTATGTGCTAGACAGCAGGACCTTGGGAGAGGGGTTGGGGGTAAAGGTCCCAAGACCTGAGTTAAGGTTCCCTTTTGGTCCAGTTCCATAGTTCATCCCATTCATGTCAATGGGAAGATTTCCTATTGACTTCCATTGGAAAGATATGGAAGCGAAAATCGGAACAGTAAAGGGACCGATTTTCAGATGTTCCAGTTTTAAATGAAAACCTGAAATTTGGTAAATATGATAATAGTTTTCTGTAGTAACTATTGATCTTCCTGTCTCAGTAGTGGGGTGTTCAACGTGACTTCTCTATAAAGTAGGGATGGGCGAACGCGGTTCGGAAGTTCGGAATTCGACTGAACTCGATCTGTTCGGTTGACCAAACTGAACCGAATTTCTGAACTCAAATTTCAAACCGAACCAAATTTCCGAACTCCGTTCTGTTCGCCCATCCCTAGTGGCAACAAACACCAAAAAAACCTGATTTTGAATGGCCGAACTTACTTCGGAAGTTTGGAATTCGACCGAACTTCCGAACCGAACTCAAATTTTAAACCGAATCAAACCGAACCGAATTTCCGAACTCGAATTTTAAACCGAACCGAATTTCCGAACTCCATTCTGTTCGCCCATCTCTACTATAAAGGGGTTTGATTTTTTTTATTATTTAAAGGATGAGAATTTGACCTTTTGAAAAGCAGGTCTTTCTGAGGTCAAAACTCCTGAAGCCACTTACTTATGAGGAGTTCTCTAGCCTTGTTGAAATCTATGGAATTACTGGGGAGGAAGGGGTTTTAGGATGGTGGGGTCGATCCCATGCCTGCCCCCCGTGTACTGTTGTCTACCCGCACATGCGTGCCATAGAACCTGTGCTGGGGGTGCATGCAGCTTGCATGTGTGTATGTGCACCTCCGCCATGTGTTCTCCATGCAGCTGTCTGAGGGGCATGGGCTCAGTCCCAATGACCAAAATGGGCATCCAAGGTCACTTTTAATAATCTTCTTCTTATGATGGTAGAACCCATACATGCAAAATACGGAGGGAATAGAAAGAGAGAAATTTCCTCCCAATTCTGGTCCTCGCGTAGCAGTAAAATGACCCCTGCATGGCCCACTCTGAGGACTGAGTTCCCATATTTAAAAGAGAAAGAGAGAGATGGTTGAGGGCATTTTATTTAACTTGGTACACGTGAACATGTGATGGTGAGAACAGGAGGAGATTGACTGACTTGGGGGTGGCACTGAGGTTAGCCTTGTCCCCTTGGGTTTTGCATGTCGGCACCCAAGTTACAGATCAACAAGGCGTCTCCCTTGCTTGTTAAAAACTCATCCCACACTCCATGAAATATTTGTGAATCCCAGAAAACCTTTGACTAAGCCTAATCCAAGTGTGTAAGAATAGCTCCCTGACACTTCGACATTGTGTTTCATTACAAACAGTTCAGGGTAGGGTTAGTTAGCGTTGCCTGGTACAAATATAACACGGCGATGGAATCAAAGTTCCGAAACAGAAAACTTTGCTTTAAAAAAAAAAAAAAAGGAGTTGAAAGTTGGCATTATTGACTAGCTAACAGGCATGAAGAATTGTATGTTTCCTGTTCAGAAACCATTTCAAACAAAAAAACAAACCCACATAAAGGTCAAATTGGCTGGAAGGCAGCCATTCTGGGATCCAGAGAGCTCCCTACTGGCACAAAATCCTTTGTCACTCATGCTCACCCTGCTTTAGTTAAACTGCACACCCAACCTTAAAAATATGCAAAGGTGAAAATAACCAAATTGGTTGGAGATTATAAAAATCCCATTTCCCTCTCATAGGAATCCATTTCCAGTAAGCTCCTAGTAATCTGTTGTTCTGACCTTTCCATGTATATATATATATATTTTGCACCTCACTGCAGCCAGGGCAACAAAAACAAAACCCATTGGAAATTCCCAGAGCAAATAAATAAAGTTAAGGAATTGCTCGAAAACAAAGAGCGGGGGTGTGTGGGAGAGAAGGGATGGACATTTCTTTACAATGGGCTTCTCTGAAACTCAAAAGCAAATATTACAGTCCAGAACGGGGATCTTCAGTTTTATTCCTAGTAATCATTTATATAGTAATAGTAGTAGTAGTTGTAATAGCAAATCATTTTTATTTCTATAGTGCCCCCCTCCAAATGGCACTTGAAGCACTTCAGCACACAATATGGCCTTTTTTACATGGACACTGCCGTGGGTGGAGATGGGTGGGTGAGCACACCCACCGAACTCCCATTGGTGCTGAGCAGGGAGACACCCCCGCGGGGGGTTGTGGGAAAGAAAGGGAGAGGTGAGCACCCCCCCACTGAGGGCCACACTGAGAAAACACCCATAATGTTTACATAGACCACCCATACACTGAACAGAGGGGAAACCACGCCCAGCTCAGTGAGGTTACAACGTGGCCAAGTGAGGACAAATGAGGCCGCGGCTCATGGCCCCACCCCTGCATTGCCATACTCCGAGCGGGCAGGGGAGGAGGGAGCTGGAGTGTCAAGAGATACAAAGAAGCAGCCCCTGTCAAGCCCCGAGACACAGGCCAGACAGCTTGGCGGCACAGACCCCTTGGAACCCAGACCACACCCGCCCACCACAGCGCAGAGAAGCACACAGAGAAACCCAGCAGGATGAGGTAGAAAGAGAACCCCAACCGGGAAAGGGGGCCGGGAGCAAGCACAATCACTGGGACGAAGAGGTGAATCCCGAAACGGGTGGGGACCACACCAACCCCCCCCCCGGCAAAGACCACTGCCTACAGAAACCCCCCTCCCCACCAAACTCTAAAACAACGTGCCAAGAATAGGAAAGCTGAGGTGATGGTGCCAGGCACTAAAGCGCACGGTGGAGCCAGGATCAGAGAGCACAGGGAGGAGAGGTGCTTCCCAACAGACACAAACTGTCTGCAATGCAGCAACTGGCCACTAAGCATGGGGCAGGGATGGCCAGGGCTCAGCCCCACACCACAGCAGGGACAGTGAGAGGGGGGGACATGGGAACCCACGCAAACAGCAGAGGGGGGACAACCCAGATGACAGAGTACCAAGGGGCCAAGCCAAAGAGGACCCACTGATACAAAGCACAACCCCAGACAGCGGGGGAACACAGAGCAAAGAACCCATGACTGCCCTCCACAACAACCAGACAACCACTCCACACAACCAGACATGGCCCACAAAGAGGGGTACAACAGAGGGAAGGAGAACACAGACACCGGGGGAACCAAGCAAACCAAAATTTCTTCATAAACCGACTAGAGCAACAGACTCACATCAAACAACAAACACCAACACGGAGTGGCTACAAGGTGGGGTGGTGAGGCAGATATGAGCCTCAGTAGGGCCTGTGACCCTGAACCTGGCTCCAGCAATCTGCTTGGGCATGGCCCAAGAGGTGTACCCACTGCATCACATGCCAGGAGCAGCTGCACCACCTCCTCCTGCTTCCTGGTCCTCTCATTAATAATCTCCTCCATTAAAGGAGAGAAAGGGAGGGAGCACACCAGTAGGGCAGCCCACAGGCCACAACATCCAGGGAGCCCACACATATGGGGGCTGGGGGGCCGACACACACACAGGGGTAACTCATGGATCTCCTGGTAGACCCTGGCCTCAGCATGAAGCTCAGCATCTGCCCACTGGAGCTGCCCGGCCATCTCCCCAAGCCGCAGTACCATCAGGAACACAATCATAGAAGGGAAGGGGGAGATGGGGATGGGGAGCCAGCAACGACAGGGGGAAGTGTCTTGGTCACCACCTGAAACCTCACAGCAGCCCATCCATTCCCACTGGGCCCTCCCAGCCACTGCCCCAGTGGTGGAGCCCAAGGGAGCGCACAGGAAGGTGGTTTGCACTCAGAAGGCTACTCAGACTCATGGTCAGGAGACCTCCAATTATGACGCCCCTCCATGGCTGCAAGAGTAGGAATGGGGGACCAATAGGGGGTGGTAGACACAGTGCACCACGAGGTCGGAACCAGAGCAAGGCCAGGCCAATAGGTATGGATAGTAGAGCACGGAGAGAAGGAAGGACCATGCCCTGTGCAGCAAGCAAAACCTCCCAAGCGAGGGAGGGTCAGAGGCAGCCAGGGACTGACCAGAGTGACATGTGGCACAGAGAGCGATGATAGTGGGCACCCAGAGCCATACGAAACCATACAGCCCCAATGCACACCAATCCGTGCTCAAGGCTGCTCTGGGAGACAACAAAGTCCTGAAACATGCCATGGGGCTCACAGAGCATGGGGAACACAGCTAGGGAGAGCAACAACAGGGCGGGAAATGACAGACCACAGTGGGAGCATACACTAGAGAGCCAAGAGCCCATACCACATAACATCCCACCCAGAAGAGCTAGGAACCACCCCACATATATGGGGTGTGCAGGGGTGCATAGGACACCCTGACAGAACAGTACAGTGCCCATCCACACACCCCAAGGCCCCACCACCCGTGGACCCCAAACTCCCAGGCCAGTTGCAGGGGGTGAAAGGCAGGGCCCTGCAGCAGTTACACCCAGCTAATATGAACCATGAGCTGCAAGAGCCCACAAGGTGCACGGGCACCATGCATTGCTGGAGCTCGGAGTTAACACGAGCACCCCACGCCTAGCATGCTGATAGCAAGGTTGGAGCAACCATCCCATGCTAACAACACTCCAATCCCCCAAGGCCCGACCCCCCACAAACCACACCCATGACTCCAGCACCAGCACCTACAGCAGCTGGTGGAACAGACGCACCGACACAGCAGGAGAACAGAGACCGCTAAACAAGGTCAATGTTTATTGGCACAGGGACCTGTAATATGCTATATGCTACACCTGCCATGGAGAGCAGATGCCAGGGACGGGGGTAGCACCCCAGGGTGCACAGAAGGAGCAGTACTACCAATTCACAGGGTCTGAGAGGTTGGCAGGCAGACCTGTCAGGAAAGCATTAATAGGTCGACCCACAGAACACACTGCAGTAGACTGATGAGGAGGTGGATGGGTCATGCAGGTGAACAGAAGCCAGCAGCATGGCCAAGGGGGAGCAATAGCGCCTGTATATCACAAAGAGGGGGAATCCCTGATGGAGGTTGCAGCAATGGTGGGATCACGGTGCTGGCACCAGGCGCTCAGGGAACATAGGCCCCTGGACAAGACCATCCCAGGTGAAGACACCCTAGCAGTATCCATGGACACGCATATGGGCATCCACCATGAAGCGGGACAGGAGCGGGTGTCCCGTGGCAGCAGCTGAACCAACATTTGAATGGCTCAGCACAGCTCTCAGGGCAGCGCTCTCCGGCACTGTGGCCCACTCGGTCTGGAAGGGCCCACCAACATCAGGTGGAAGCAAGCCAAGCTCCCCAAAGAGGTCCTGGCAAGCAGATCAAGGATATATGAAGCCACGGGCATGCAGGAGGACACAGGCATAGCAGCTCGCTACAAACAGCCCACCAGCCTGGAAGGTCAGACTGAACTCCTTATGACAGGCCACCTAGCGAACAGCAGCAAGCTCCTGGGGTTCCCATGGCAGCACAACCGTGGATGGGGGCCCACTGTCAAGTTGGCATAGGGGCGTGAATCTGAGTTCCCTGGTACACCTCTGGCACTCCAGAACTCCAAAGGGGTGCCCCAACAGCCACATGTAATGGGATAGGAGACTGAAGCCATCATCCACATAAAGGGGGTTGCTCACAAACAGCTGGACATTGCTGCTCTGCCACAGGCTTCCCTGCAGCACGGTGGCACACACCGGGCGAGCCTCCCCGGGACAACGATAAAAAATATGGCCCATTCCACGGCTGGACATGACCTGCACAAGGACTGTGAGCTGGAGAGCAACCGAAGTGGATGGTGAGTGGCAGTGTACGAGCTCGGATGAAGCCAGGGCTGCCAGCTATCTGGAGGGTGACCTTGCTTAGCTGATAGCGGCTGGACTCGATGGGTCTGGGAACCTCAATCCCACACACAGGGTGGACCCATTCCTGATTGATAAGAGGCAGGGAGGCAGCACAGGGTCCGGGGGATGGCAAACCATCAAGGGACTGCTGTAGCTGTACACAGCACAGCAGAATATCTGCTTACCCAAAAACTAGGGATGGGCAAACAAATCGTGGTTCGGGTTCAGCCGTTCGGTTCAGCTGCGTTCGTTTCGTCCGTTCGGTTCGCCCGTTCGATTTGGTTCGTCGGTTTGAATGTTCGGCCGTTCGGTGATTCGGGTCGAATGTTGAGTTTGGATTTGGTTTTTGCTTCGGTCGGGATCGGTTTGGCCTTTAGTTTGGTGCAATCGGGAACTGAAAATGACATTTAGTTTTTTAAATAAAAGGAAAGAACTAAATCACATATTTCTGGCCATAAGATTTTTGTTTCTTATTACTTTTTGATGAAACTTAGGGAGCTTGTAACCCCAATTGAGCGCACTAAGTTTACCAAAGTTTGGAACGATTAGATAAAGGAATCCGATTTCAGAAGCAATTGAATGTTGTGATTTTAAGAAAAGCTCCATACACATTCATGACTTCAACTTCTTTATCTTGCATCCAATGTTCATGAAACTTGTGCATATTACATCCCTTCATATCCTTAATATTTATCCCAATTTTAGGAAAGAGTGGATAAAGGGTCCCAAGGGTATAAGACATTAACCTGAAAATACATTTCCAGCTGTTACATATTGATATACCATTTTGTTTACAGGATATTTGACAGGAATGTATCAAATACCTTTCCTGCCATTTCAGCAAATGTACAGGAGATTTTGATAAAGGGACCCAATTATATAAGCAATAGATTTTGTCCCCATGAAGATCATTATTCAGATGAATATCAGCATATTCAGTGCCAGTCAGAGGCAGGCAC
>QEPC01009472.1:12801637-12814051 GCA_003113815.1 Sphenodon punctatus | reverse complement strand
ACATGGACCTGCCTGCTGTCATTCTCATCGTAACCAAGCCAAGTACGTGCACTTGAGACCTCGCATCTTCATGAATGTTAGACCCCTTGTCTCTCCCTCTGTTCCCCTTCCTATGTCTCTCCCCCAGCTCCTGTCGCTCAGATTGTAAGCCCTAGGGTCAGGGACCGTGTCTATTTTATTACTTTGTAAAGTGCCATGTACACTGCTGGCGCTATATAAATGTTTGTTAATAATAATAATAATAAAGCAGTGAACGCCCTCGCTCAGGTGTGCAAGTGCCCCACATGGGGTAACGGTGCGCCCCTTCCGATGTGAAACCCACCAGAGCCCCCTCGCACCACAGCCCGGGGAATGGAGTAGGCAGGGGCTGCCCTGTGTGTAGACTTGGGGGGGGGTCACATTGGAGGGGACGCGCCATTGCCCTGTGTGGCTTGCTGCGTGCGTGGGGTACATGTGCGCTTGAGCAAACACCACCCAGTTGTATTGTGTGCCTGCTGACAGCATAAACTGGCAGCAAGATGGCACCTTAATGGTGCAGACCAGGGGTGGCCACCAGACTCATGGTGCATGTGATCCACCTGATCCAGGCGTCAATCTCTGGTGATCCACTGGTGTCCCTCTTCTAAGGTACCTCAGTAACTGGTCTTGGGACTGGAGACAAGCACTCTCTTTTTGAGAGAGCCTTACCCGCCACTCTGGGGGAGTTCTCCTAGCCTGTCTCCTTCATGCCACTCTGCTCCTACTCTCCTTCCCAGAAGTGATCTCTGAGAGGCTGGTCCCCTTTCTCATGCAACGATCTACTGGAACCTAGCTTGCGATTCACCAGCTGATCATGCTCTCCCTCTTGGTTACCCCAGTGTAACCTTACACAGATGTGTAGAGTTATTGTGCATAACTTGTAAACAATGATCCAGGACAGGCTACTGTCAACACTGGATTCTGACCTCAGTGGCTTCTTTTGTTCCAACTACAGCAAAAACTAATCTTTATCAAGTAGAAATTTGAATTTGATTGAAGTGCTTCGGGTATCCAAATCAATATTTCTTGGAGATAAAAATGATTTATTTGTTTGAATGCCAAATTTGATGAATTCAAGCTATTTGTTTTGTTTCTAACAACATGGATCCTACACGCCATTCACCCCCTCTTTGGGTATTTTTACATGTGATGGCTTCTTCAGCTGCCACGCTTAGATCCTGCCCATGGTGAAAGCGCTCACCACAGGCAGGAGTATGTCCGGCCGCCGAACAAACATTCCAGCGGCCAAGTCTGGTGAGGGGGCGGGGAGAGGGTGGGGGATATGCAGATGTGGGTCTGCATGCCCCCCCCCATGCTGCTTAGTGCGTCCCTGCCTCCACCCTGATGGGTGGGTGTGGCAGCCTATGAGGCCGCTGCGCCCACCCGGAACTGTTCCGGCCACTGGCCATCAGACGTGATGGCCCACTCTACCAAGCCTCCGGGGTAGGCTTCCCCAGTCCTTGGCAGAGTTAAACCTGGGATGTGCCCTGGCAGGGAGCCCAGCGCACATCCCAGGTTTAGCCCTGCCCATGATCCGGGCTGTACTCTGTAGGGATGTGCGAACAGAACCAAGTTCGGAAATTCGGTTCAGTTCGAAAATTGAGTTCGGTTCAAAAGTTTGGTTCGGTCAACCAAACTATTTGATTTCGGTCGAATTCCGAACTTCCGAACTGATTTCGTACATTCAAAACCGTTGTTTTTTTGGCCTTCCAAACTGGTTCAGATTTGACCAAACAGTTTGGTTGAATTCGAGTTCAGTTCGAAAGTTCGGTTCAGTCGACTGAACTACTCAAGTTTGGTCCGAACTCTGAACTTCCAAACCACGTTCGTACATCCCTCGTACTCTGCTCCTGTCCATGGTTAACATCTGGTAGGCAGGAGCAGATGTGACACCACCGCTGGTGGCCACACCAGGGTAAGCATGGCCACTGGTGGTGGTGTCACATTTGAAAATACCCTAAGTCTGTTGGAATGAATATTCATTTTCAATATTTTGTTTTGGGGAATGTTGGTCATTTCTGTGGTTTGGTTATTGATCTGGGTGTTTCAGTCACACTATAAAAGTGACCGAAATACAGAAACTGAATAAGCAAACAATGAAAATATTTGGAATGAATAAAACATAAGAAGTGCCATACTGGGTTTGACCAATGGTCTATCGAGCCCAGCATCCTGTCTCCGACAGTGGCTAATCCCGATTGCTTGGAGGAAGTACCCAACAAATCAGTCACCATGGGGCGATCCAGTCCCTGTTGTTCACTCCCAGCTCCCAACAGTAAGAGGTTTCATTCCCCAAACCTTGATTTCCCATTGACTGTAATGGGGAAGATACAGACATGAAAATCGGAACCGTAATCGGCAGATTTGTGGACGCTTTGTTTTTAAACCAATACAGTCATTTTCAGACTGTTTCAGGTAAAACTGAAACTGAAATTCTCACCCCTAACATACCCAACTCTTTCAACCTTTCCTTATAGTATTTGGTTTCCAGATCCCTGAAATCCTCTGAATGCTTTTCAATTTGCTTGTGCTATATAAATACATAATAATAATTAATAATAAATAAAGTATGACGCCCAGTACTGGACACACACAGATCTGAGAGAAAAGTGTTCAAATTCTGTCTTTGCCATGAATTCATGACCTTGGTCAAATTGCTCATTCCAGCCCCATAACCACTAGGCTTCCCAAGCTTTATACTGATAAGCATGGATGGAGTTAAAGTCTGGACATTCCAGTGGTCAATCCCATGATTCCCCATCTTAAACAAAGTACATGTGTACAGTGTCATTTTCCTCTACATCTGTGCAGCCCGAGATAGTGAAGCATTGTTTTTCCAGGTGGTAGAGAGCTTGCTTCAGATAATGGGATCAGTGACATGCAACGTTTTCCTGGCATGGACACTGTCGGAACACAATGCCAACATCAGGGTTTTATAGAAATGCCAAATGCCAGCTGTATCTTGCCTTGATTCTGAAATGGCTGCCCAGAACAAAGTGACAATCAAGGCCAGGCTGGATTTCCTAGTACAAAAGCTGCAGAGGCTGCTAACATTATGCCTCATCTTTACCAAAGCTCAGGGCTTCATTTATTTATTTTATTTTCATTGATTCAAACATAGGGTGTTTTTCAATAAGACTGGGGGAAGGGGTCTTCTGTAGCTGCTGGTTATCACAGCTGCGGAACAACCACTCGGGGGGAGTGCGTGGAGAGGGATTCGAATGGGCAGTTCCAGTATGGCTACTGCAGCACCTGCCTCACTTCCCCCCCTGCAATGGTCCATGGGGGAGATGGAAACGTGCGGGGTTGGCATTTGAAATTGACGTGTCCCAAACGTGAGCACTGGGGAACCGAGCTCCCAAGTGCTTACAGCCAGTTCCTGTGACTCGCAAAGGCCATGTCCCCTGCCCACCGAGCCTCTGGATAATTTTAAATGAACCTGCCTGGGGGGGGTGGGGTCTGTGTGCGCTGCCACACACTTTTTGGTGGGGGGACGGGTGTGCGGTCGGTGTGCACCTGCACCCACGCACCACCCGTTCATGCTGCCGCACAGAGGCATGGGGAAAAAACCAGGATGATCTGTGCAGGGGCATGGGTGGGTGATACATGGGTCACGGGAGTGCACGTCCACTCACGCCACCTTCAGACAGGCACCCAGATGCGTGGGGGATGGGTGGACCTAGATGAGCATGTCCCGTCTAAAAACAACCTATGAGCGAGGGATCTGTCTGTTGGCATGGGCGGCCTCCCCCACCGCCCAGTTCATATGGGTATGGGATGTGTGGGCTCCCATTGCCACAGACATTTATTTACCCTGCATAGCATGCTCCAGATTTCTCAGCAGTGCGCCGTGAGTGGCCGTGAGTCAATGCTGCATGGCTCGCGGGAGTGCGCATCCCCCCCCGCACCACCTTCAGATGGGCCTTTGGATGAGTGGCTATGTGTGGGAGCATCTCATTTAAAAACACCCTTCTACCCTGCCCTTCCCCTAAGGTTCAGGCTGGCTTTCAAAATAAGACTGATATAAAAATCACACAAATACAGAAAAAACCCTAAAAACTCTACCCTAGTTGCCTAGATGTTCCACACCCAACTCTTATCCCTGCCTGTCGAATGCTCAGCCAATAGAAAGGGATTGCATTGCCTGTGGGAAATGCTCAGGCTTCGATGAACCTCCCGGTGAAGGAATTCTGGCTTTAACCTCTTCAATTTGTTATCCTATGTGCATTGCATCCCTCCTCCGGGGGAGCACCCCTGCCAAATTTCATAAAGAATGGATAAAGGGTCTCAATTGTATAGGCAATTAAAGTTTAATGGTTTGCACACACATTTCCAGCTTTAACGTCTTTGCTTTCCATCCAATTTGGCTGAAACATGGACAAATTATTCTCCTCGCCCCAGGGATCTTCCCTGCGAAATATCAGAAGGATTGAATGAAGGGTCCTAATTCTATAAGCAATATAATTTTCGTGATTTAACAGAAGGATTCTCTTATGTTTGTCACAGTGGGTACAAGATGGGTTTGTGATGCCAATTGGCCAGAAGAAATGACAATCATGTATCCACATCCTGTTCTGTGCCCACCCAAACCACCCTGCTTGTTACTGGGAAGTTGGAAGGATCTGCTTAGGAAAGAGGCAATAAGGGATTCTCTTACGTCTTCTGTCACAGTGCTGCAGGATGTGTTTGGGATGCCAATTGACCTGCTTGAATGTGTCAATCATGTATCTTGATTTCTGGGATGCTTCCACCTTCCCTCTGCCTTGCTGTCTGAAGTCCCATTTATGTCCTCAAATATTTGTTTTTGTCTTAAATATTTAGGACTAGTATTTGCATGACTTCTTTCAAAATCACAAACGTTCAATTGCTTATAAAAGCAGGAAATTTTATCCAATCTTTCTGAAAGTTGGCAGAAGTTATCCCTTGGGTGAGGGGTACAATTAATCCATATTTCACCCAAATTGGACTGGAAGCAAAGAGGTTACCACTGGAAATGCATGCTCAAAGCACGATGCTTATGAAATCAGGACCCTTTGTCCAATTTTTCTGAAATTTGGCAGGGATGATTCCTTGGGTGTGGGGTACAACCTTTCCAAAATTTCTGTAAATTGCATAAAAAACAAAGAAGTCACAGGCCTTAAATTTATGTCCCAAAATTTCCCAGCCAGAATAACGAGAGCGCCTGATATTATTTTCATTATTATCTTCTTTCATTTTTGTTACAGAATAACAAAAACAAAAGACTCATTAGTTTTCATTATTCTAATAACAAAAATTAAAGACACATCCCTAAAGAGAATGCTTGTGATGGAGTGTAGGGAAGTGGTCTATGGGTATTTTCAGACGTTACGTGGTCAATGTCAACCACAGTCAATTCCCTGTGGTGGCTTGGACCATGTAACGTCTGTTGGGGGGGACGGATGTTCCCCCCCAGATGTTACCACGGCGGGGAATCATATTCACCATGCGAGCGGCCGAAGCGGCGGGACCAGATGTCGTCGTGTGGTGAAGGCGATTACCCGCCATGGTGACCCCCACCATCACATCTGGATGGTGGCCATGGCCTGGAATCCTCGCAGGATTCCGGCCCATGGCCATAGCAGGTGAGCGCTGCGGCGGCATTGGCCGCGATGGCCGCCCGTCTCCCCAGAGAGCGGACGGCTGGGAGCGTGGAGGGGGGTGGGGCTGTGCGGCCGCACGTTGCACCGCGCGGCCCCGTCCCCTCCCTGATTCCCCTCTGGGATCCCCCAGCATGTCTGTTAGGGCATTACGGGTCATCCCGGTGGGGGATGAATTCATTGATTTCATGACGGGGCCAACTGGCCCCGTCACGTCTGAAAACACCCTCTGTGTGGGGGGGGGAGCTATGAAAGGCTTTAAAGTGCAAAAACAGCACCTTGAACTTTGCCCAAAATGCTATCGGGAGCCAGTGCAGAGTAGAGATGGCACCAAGAATCCATGTCATTATTCATTTTCATTTTTCATCTTCGTTATTAAAAACTGTCCTTATCAATTTTTGTTGCAAATGAAATTTAGTTTTTCATTATTGGCGTCATTATTGTTTTCGTTACTGGTATCACGCAACAACGAAAATTTTGTTCTTGGTTTTGTTTCTGTTTTCATCAGCCACCTAACCCGGGCTTCTCTGAACTCCTTCCTCACTTTCTGATTATGATGCAGTAGTGCACAATATGCATAATCGAACCTAAACCTAATAACCTGTAGTATGTATGCAATATATTCCTATCTAAGTATCTATATCAATAAACTTCTATATGCTATATATTACTCCTATTCCTATCCGATAATCCTGATATATGCAATAAAACAGCCTCGTGTCTGTCTGTCTGTCTATGGGAGAGACAGACAGGGGAAGGTAAAAGGAAAAAACTATAAAGTATATCTAATCTATATTATCTATATCTGTAATCTATCTCTATCTATATCTATAGCTATAGGGGGAGACAGACGGGGGAAGGAAAAAGGGAAAATGTATAAAGGGTTTAAGGAAAGGTTAGGTATGAGGGCTGGGGAAGATTTTTAGTGCAAGCACTATTGTTTTGTAAAGCAACCTGCCACCTCAAATGCTAACACAGAACAAGAGTCAAACACCCTGGACCTGAAAATATGAAGTGTTACAGTGTGCCAGTGCCCTCCCCAGAGCTCCCATGATTGGTTCTGGGAGTCAGGAGGCATTGAGCAATCACAGGGTGCCATGCAACTGACTGGGACATGCTTGCACTGCTCATTGGTCAGCGATTACATCCATCAGGTCCTTGCTGTCTGCTCACCCCTTCCATCACAGCCCCCGTTCAAGAGTTGAACACTGCTCCCTCCTCCCCTCTCTATGTTTTCCCTCCAAAAATAACTGCTACTCTGCCAGGCAATAACGAAAAATTAAAATGGTTATTGATTTCATTATTATCATTTTTGTTTTTGTTGTAATAACAAAAATGAAAAATGAAATTTTTGTTTTCATTATCGAAATAATGTAAACAAAGTGCACACCCCTTGTGCAGACTGTAAAGCACAGGTATAATGTGCACACAGTGACTCACCCCTGAAAGGAGCTGGGCAGCTGCGTTCTGCACCAGCTGCCGCTTCTTAACAGCCACCAAAGGCAGCCCCATCTAGAGTACATTGTCGTAGTCTAGCCTCGAAGTTATAACAAAAGCATGGGTGATGGTGGCCAGATCCGAATCAGAAAGAAAGGGCCGTAGGCTTCTCACCAGATGGAGTTGGTGGAAAGCTCTCGTGGGCCACTGCCACAACCTGATGTTCCAGACACAGTGTGGGAATGGGGTGGAGGTGTGTGTGTGTGTGTGTGGGGGGCGTGTTTACCAGGGATCAGCTCTGGAAATGAAATTCAAGGAGGGGATGAGTCCTGGGAAATGTTCCCAATAGGAGTGAGCACCTCCAAATGTGAGGGACCAGATAAAGGCTGATGTTGGCCATTTCAGGGTTTGAAATGAAAGCCAGATAAAAAGCCTGGATTGTTTGGCTTTGATTCATGACTTTCCTGTCCCCCTGTCCCCCCCCTCCCCCACCATGCTGGTCATCATACAGATTAAATCCCAGGAACTCCTGATTTATATTCAGCTGTACACGGGCAGGGAGATTCAGTGATTGGGTTGCTGTCTAGAGACTAGGGTTCTATTCCCTGCTCTGACAAGTTCTATGGCTGGGGGCATGTGACTTCTTGGGCAGACTTGGTCCCTAGCAATTTTTTTTTAAACAAACGAAGCACTGCCAAACCCTGGGCATGATCTGATGCACTGTCCAGAGCTTTCTTAAATCATTTAGGGAAGCACAGGCAAAGGCTCCATCTGAGCAGGAGAATGCTATCCAGCTCTGTGTTACAGGGTTGGATTTTCCAATTTAGTAACAACAGTTGTGGATGAATTTTATGGAGCTGAGCTGAGCTCTCATTTACCCACCACATTTCTGGAAATCCCTCCCAGGATGTCAGGTTGGCATTTGGGTTTGTTATGGTAAGTACCGGGCAATAGTGACCTGTCAGGGTGATGGAAAGTAAAGTAGAGCGGACGCAAGGATTTTTGCCACCCTAGGTAATTGCTGCCTGCCTTGCACCATACATGCAACCCATGAACAATGCGCACAACCCTCAAACATGTGGGGCACAAAGGGGCTGGCAGCCCTGACTCACCCTACCTCCTGGCCCCCCATTCAGCCTCCCCGAAAGTGGTGCAGGAGACTGAAAATTTGACTGACCCCTGCAATTTGCCGCCACAGTTGGTTGCCGGTGTTGCCTTTATGGTAGCTTGAGCCCTGATGGCATAGGCCGTATACTGTCAGACAGCAGCAGCTCCATAGGTCCAATGTATACGCAAACAGATTCTGCCGCACTGTCAGAGGGAGCGAGGTTCAAAATGGAGTAAATTGGTGATCTCTAATTCCCATCTCGAGCTCACTTGACATGAAGACTTACCCTGACAGAGTTTATAATGGGTGCTTTTACACACACATTTCTCCTATAGGGATGTGCGAACGCGGTTCAGATGTTCGGAGTTCGGACCGGACTCGGTCTGTTCGGACGACTGAACCGAATGTCCAAACCGAACTCGAAAATGACTGAACAGTTTGTTCATGTTCATGTGAGTCCGGATGAGTTCGGGGTGGGAAAAATGTGACTGGAAGGCCCATTCGGGCGGGAAAAGCGTGACTGGAAGGGGGAGGCAGCTGAGGAGCAGACTTCCTGGCACCAGGGGTAGAGACCAGGGGTGGTCTCAGGGCCAAATGATACCGAAAAAAATCTTTCAATTCAGTGTCGATATCGGTACTGATAGTGCTATTTTGAATGTTCAGCACTGTTCAGCTGAACCGAACTCCACCGAACCGAACAACCGAACCTGAACTCAGTTTTCGAACCGAACGGCCAAACATCCAAACCGCATTCTGTTCGCACATCCCTATTCTCCTGCATGTTTGCTGTTACACCCTGACCTTTCTGTGGGCATTTTTACACACACCTTAAAGTTCCGGATTTTTCAGTCTTCTGGGTTTACAAGTCCACAAGTAAGTTCCAGATGCATTCTTCACACACACACTGCCCTGAGGCAGTTCCTGGATGATTCTTCACACACACACTGCCCTGAGGCAACCTAAAATAGCCGCAGCTGTAAACGTGACAGGCTGCCATGGAAACCAAGTAACCACAGCTGCCTGGAGCAAATCAGTTTAGCAGGAGAACATTTTTCACACACAAGTTCTGGGAGAAGTTCTACTCAGAAGTTCAAAGAGCCGGATGTTTAAGATCTGGATGAGTGATTTAGACACACAGAAAGTTCAGGCTGCAATAGCAAACATGCAGGAGAAATGTGTGTGTAAAAGCACCCAGTGTGTCTAAATCACTCACCCAGATCTTAAATATCTGGCTCTTTGAACTCCGCTGGGAGTTTTCTTCTTGTAAGTTTCCCCTGGCCTAGCCGTAGTCAAGATTTGATCCCAGGTCTTCCAGCTCCAAGTCTCACCTGCTGTTTACTGGCTCACATCAATTCCTTGTGATGATCAGCTTTCCTAGCATTGTGTTCCCTTCCAAACATAGCCACACCCACCCAGCCCTACCCATCACAAAGCACCAGCTCCTCCCATTTCACACCAAGTCACACCCCACATGCTTAACTTGCTCCTAGCACAGTTCTCCCTTCCTTCAGCTTAGTGCTCAGTAGAGGGTCATATCTGCTTAGGTATTCAGCTTAAGTAGTCAATCTAAAGCAAAACCATCGCTGCATGTTGATTCCTCCTACATCATCTGGTTCCTAATGAATGTACTGGATACAGTATTTACACTTGCAAGGCCCTGCAACTATAAGCTCTCAATTCCTTGTGACGATCAGATGTTGGTGGTTCGAGGCCATCCACCAACACTGGTTGGTCATGCTCAACACCGGTTGCAGATTGGGGTTCGCTCCCTCTGACAGTAGGGCAGCAGAATCTGTGTGTGTGTGTGTGTGTACATTCCTGTCAGACAGGCCATAGAGGAAGTAAGACAGTTTTCCCTGTCTCCAACCTACCTCAGACACGCAGAGTCTGAACTGGCAGAACTTTTCCCTAAGCTTCAGCAAAAGATTTTATCCCTGATTTCAGAACATGTCCATACATTCCCATTTGGGCAAAGATTCCCTTCCACCGGCTAGTTACCCAGATAGCTCATGCCCAGAGCCAGCAATCATCCCCTTGCATCTTGTCTTGCTGGCCCCATTAGGGATGGGCGAACAGAACGCGGTTCAGATGTTTGATCGTTCGGTTCGAAACCCGAGATTGGGTTTGATGGTTCGTTTCAG
This sequence comes from Sphenodon punctatus, assembly GCA_003113815.1. NCBI lineage: Eukaryota > Metazoa > Chordata > Lepidosauria > Sphenodontia > Sphenodontidae > Sphenodon > Sphenodon punctatus. The sequence continues at coordinate 12,803,729 of QEPC01009472.1, read as the reverse complement.
CCGAGTTTGGTTTGGCCGAACATTCAAAAATAGCAAAACTGAAACCAAAACTGACCTGAAACAGAAACAGAAATCAAAATGAAACCAAAACAGATTTTTCGGCCCTGGAAAGACGTTTTTCCTGCCTCTGAACTCATACGAACTTGTCCTAACATGACCGAACTGTTCGGTCATTCGAGACTTCGGTTCAGACATTCGGTTCAGACGTCCGAACAGACCAATTTTGGTCCGAACTCCGAACTTCCAAACCACGTTCGCCCATTCGTAGGCCCCTTGCTATAGAGTTTTATTGTGGAAGCAAAGCCATCACAACGACAAATAAATCAAATAGACAAAACAAACAGACATTTAATAATGATAAAATCATAGACAATCACATATACAAACATTAGAGATTACTCAAAGCCACTTTTCTAATCTTAAATGCTGCAAAACAAAATTTAGCTACAATTACAGAAAAGGACTGATCCGCATCGGCAAGTAACCTTCTTAACAGGTCATGTTGGCTACAGGTCGGTACAATATTAGTAACTGGTTCTAACAACAGACCATGCAGATGTTGGTATAAGCACAATTGAAGAAAACATGACTCAAAGATTCTACAGAATTACTGGAACAAAAACGACGAAATCTCTGGATGTATAGTAATTTCCCATACCTGCCCTCTAAAACTGCATATGGGAGTACATTGTCTTGCCGGCCTGTTCATCTTACTTTTCATAAGTCGATGTGTTAGCTAGCTCCTCAATATGCAAACAAATAACAAAGCGGATATGAAAACTAATAAGAGACAATAGAGCCAATCCTGCGACAGCAGATGGCAATGACTTGTGCATGACACAACTATAATGACACTGCTGATAATGGACAAAGCCACAATTTAGCATAGTCATCTCCAATGCTGCAAATTACCCAACAAGGGGGAAAAGCCACGGTGGAATTAATCACTACCTGGAAAACAATTTCACACTGGACTAAACAGAGAAGAGATAAAACCAAACGTCTTGTGCGGGGCCAGTCTGAAACCTGGGCCTCGAAGCTTTTTTAAAAAAAGAAAGAAAGAAAGAAAGAAAGTCAATTAACTTTTAAGTGTGACTGAAATTCACTCTACAAATAAAACAAACATTGTTGGAGGGTTGTTGAACTAAGTAAAGCTCTGGGGGCAGGGGAGGCCTCTTCTGATTATAAATTTATAAGGGACATGCTAGCATTCTTCCTGGAGACCTCTCCATCTCAAGTGTGTTTTGAGCAGGCTGGGAGACAAAGCCGGATAACAGAAGAGCATCAGAAAAGGAGTGACGAGGAGGGGTCATATCTCTAGATTGCAGACAATGCTGCAACAGAAGGAAATCAAACGGAGATGCAGGCATTTAAAGATAAAAATAACAAATCAATAACCCTGCTGATTCCTCAGGAGAGTCGAACAGCTAGCTGTACTTTAGTTTTTGACAGGCTGTTTCATAGTTCGGAACCATGCCTGTCATTTAGGGAGGTGCAAAGTCAGGTGAAGGAGGCAAAGAATTTTTAAAAGTGAAGTGGCAGCTTGGATTGAAGTTTCAGGAAAGGTGGAAAGCTTTGAGGCTGTGCTTGATGCAGGCTGCATGAAAAGAACTTTTCAAAAGCTTTGGTAATCAGAGCTTCCTCCCCACCTTGGCTTTCCTGCTCCATGTGCTTGTTAGGGACAGCTAGAAATTTTCCAACAGAAACCCTTTTCGTAATAGAAAAAACTGTTTGGGTCCAAAAAGAAATCTTGCTGAAACCCCTTCATTTTCTGAAATCTTCATTTTCTGTTCCAGAATCATAGCACTATCGAGTTCTGACAGAACTTTTCTGTCAGAAATATTTCCAGACCAAGAAAATATATATTTGGGGTGTGGGATGGCCAAAAGAAAAAGTTGATGCATGTGGGATATATGTGCATTATGGGATTTGTAGTTCACCAGTGATCTTCTGTGTTCCTTGCTTTATTGTCTATCCCACAATGCATTCACTGACCAAATTACAGGAGGGCTTTTTTTACAACCCCCTTAACTACTGGCTAACTACTGGCTATAAAAGGCTACAGGGGGGGCATGATTTCATTGAGGGCCCC
>QEPC01009472.1:12787488-12801126 GCA_003113815.1 Sphenodon punctatus | reverse complement strand
TGCTGAGTCAGCCAAGTACCAGAAAATAAAGCAATAAACCAAGCAAACTAACCAAAGTGAGGTTCACAAATGCAACCAATAGGCAAATTTCACATACAGAGCAGCAAAGATCATTCAGATATACAATCACATGACTAGGGCTGATGCGGCAGCAGCTGTTACTGCGCCGCGATTCCATTCTGCCATTTTGGAATTGTCCGCACCACATCGCGGCTTTTCTGATGGCTACTTATATTTCTAAATATGAAATGACATATTCCTTTCAGTTCTATGTGAGACTAGAAAGAGTACAGAAATCCCATTTTTCATCCAGCCCTGTTTCTCAGGGAGTATTATTTGGCATTTAAGGCATTAGGTTGGTAGTCCCATGAGCGGGGTGCTGTTCTTAACTCTGCCACTGATCTACCGTGTGGCTGTTGGCAAATCCCAGAACTTCTGTGTCCAACTATTCCCACTGGTGGAGCTATACTAAGCAGTGTTCTCACAATCAGAACTGCTCCAGGGTAGTTAATCTGGAGAAATTCCTGTAAAGTTGCTCCTTCCTTATGGTTCTGTTCGGACAAGTAATGAGTGAGAACCAGGATGGACTGTGATATGGTTTTCTCCTTCCTCACCCCCCCCTTTTCCTGCTTTTCCTCATGAATGTTGCTAGGCAGGCAGCAGGCAGTTACAGCAGGAGGTGGGAAACATAAGCTATAAACAGTCAGGGACGGAGAGCAAATAAAATGAGAAGCGCATTTTGGGGAGGGGGGGATACTAACGGAGAAAAGCAAACTGTTCACACAATCTCTCCTGTGGGGAGAACCCTTCCTCAATCCTCCACACACCTCAGCTTAAGCCTGGTAACTGTCCCCCTAGGGATGGGGAATGGAGTTCGGAAATTCGGTTCGGTTTGAAGTTCGAGTTCGGAAATTCGGTTCGGTTCGGTTTGAAATTTGAGTTCGGTTCAGAAGTTCGGTTCAGTCGACCGAACAGTCCAAGTTCGGTCGAATTCTGAAGTTCTGAAACAAGTTCGGCCATTCAAAACCAGTTTTTTTGGTGTGTGTTACCACTAGGGATGGGCGAACAGAGCGGAGATCAGAAATTTGGTTCGGTTTGAAATTCGAGCTCGGTTCGGAAGTTCGGTTCGGTCGACTGAACAGACCGAGTTCGGTCTGAACTTCCGAACCCCGTTCGCCCATCCCTACTGTCTCCCACTCTCACTTTACCCCTCACTTCAATCCCTCTGCTCGTGTAAACAAATCCGTGACATAAGGGGTTATTGTCTCAGAGTAACCGCTTGTGTGAATAAACTCTTGGAGTTAGTGTTGCACTTCATGTTGCACTCCACTACCTCTTATAACCACCATATTACAGGCTTAAATAGAATGTGATGTAGAGTTGCTGCCTGGTTGACATTTCTATGGACTTGCTATTGGACCGGACAGTTGACCATTTTCTTCATTTAGCCCAGTTTCAGTGTTTAGGCAATAGGCTAGTTTGACTTAGCATATACTGACATGCTCCTTTACGCAAATTAGCACTTCATGGTCCACCCCCACCCCACCCCACTGCCCTTAGTTAGGACAAATCCTAACTGTAGATGATGATGAGCAAGATGTTAAATATGGTAACAAAGTTATGGAAATAAACATTCCATTGACCTTTTGGACTCTCTAGCAATTAATCATTTTCTTTTAGTAATCTTTTATTAGTTATAGTTGACTATTTACAAATGGAGTCTTATTGCAGTCAAACTGAGCATATGCTGTTATCTGTTAACTTTTCCTTTTTAGACATGGCAAATGCTTCTCAGGAGAAAACTGTCTTTGTGTAGCCTTCGTGCATTTCTCCATGCTTTCAAGAAAATGTACCTTTGACACATGCAGTGGAATATCATCCTTTGAATGTTGTTACAACACACAGACAGGGCAAAAGATCCTACATATTAATCTTCTCTTTGCCTTTGCTACCAGAAATGATTGTTCCTTCAAAGAAGCCAGTTCCACTCAGAAAAGCAACAACTAGTTGCATTTGTAGCAAGGGATGGATTTAAAATCAAGCAATTCAGAAATCATCCTCAGCTTTGGACGACACTGTCTATCTGTAACCCAAGAACCCCAGGTGCTTTAACCATCATTCATTAGTTAAGTTGAAATGAGCATTATTTGTTTCTCAAGTGTCTGTCTTTATTCTCTTTCTTGCCTCTCCATTTGTTGTTGTTGTTACTTATATAGCACCAGCAATGCACCTGGCACTGTACAATCAGTAGTCGGACAGGTCCCTACCCCAAGGGGCTTACAGTCTAAGAGAGACAAGGGAGAGGTGATCATCAGGAGAGACAATAGTACATTCATGAGTCTGAGAAAATGCAGGTGCACGTGCAGAACATTCTTAACTTAGTTGCAAGAAAGCTATTCTGAGGGAGGGAGGGAAGGAAGAGGATGCAGTTTCACTTTGACAAGCCAGGGAAAGCCTGATGGAAGAGGTAGGTTTTTCAGAGGGATTTGAAAGTTGGGAGGGAGGGAGCAGTACAAATGTATCCAGGGAGGGAGTTCCAGGCATGGGAACTTTTTCTCTTTTTTTTGGTGGGGTGACTCCATTTTGAGACTTCGTTCTAATTCCATGCGCACAGACAACAATAAAGACACACAATGTATATCTAATATTGATCAAGACGGTGACCCCCATTCCACAGATGGCATGACCCCAACTGGGATCACAGCCCATGTTTTGGGAACCTCTGATTTGTTTGTCTGTCTGTCTCATCATCAAAGCACCAAAGGGTACTAAAGTCAGAAGATGAATCAGAAGAGAAACCAAAAGTCCCACCTCCCAGTCTCAAACTCTCCACACTAGATTGTTTCTTTGTTTGTTTAGATGTGTATCCTGTTCTTTTTTAAAGGCTCAGGGTGGGTAGCAGCATATAAATCATATAAAAATAAAACATAAAATAAATGTATACCACCTTCCCTCCCCTCAAACCCTCGCCCATCTATCCCCTCACACTAAACACCTGGCCAAATAAAAACCTCACGCATCACCTCCAGAAGATACTCAGGCTGGGCTTTGGATAACTCATGGGGAAGGAGGTCCTAAAGCTGCAGAGCAGCCACTCTGCGTGCCCTTTACATATCGACTCGAGAAAACAGTGGAACTTGTACAAGGTCATTCTTGGCCAACTTTAAAGATCAAGATGGCGTATAAGGGATGAGGTGGTCTTTTATCTGGATAACCCATCTTTCACCCCTTGAACATAGGGAAGTGTATTAATCACACCCCCAATAAATACGCTCAATGGCTAAAATTTATCTACATAAGATAGAGGCAGCCTCCTCTGAAAGGTAGCAGAGTAATGAGTGATGGTTGGGGAAGGAGTATCCACTGTGAATAAATCCTGCCCTTCCTGCAGAGTTATAACACGCTCCATGTCTTTGCAACGCACACACCAGAGAAGCCATGTTTTATGCTACACGTATATATAAAATACCGTCTGTCTTTCAATTACAATCTGACCAGCCTTAAGTTTCGCCTCCGGGCTAGACGGTCACGTCGGCTTCATCCATCCTGTTCTGTGAATAACAGAGCCGGCACGAGGTCATTCATCATTTTAATGGGATCCTCAGATTCAGATATTAGGAGCCTCTAATTTATCGACGCTTTAGGATGAAAGGACTGAGAAATCATTACCGAGCGCCTCTGACGGGCTACGTGCGGCCCTTTAATGTAACACTGGGAGCCTTTAATAAATCATCAGCCTGGTGGTGTTTTTTAAAGTAACTTTTCTTCTTACCCCAGTTCGTCGTCAGTCCCTATTAAATGAAGGCAGCTTCTCCCCTCTTCTTGTCTTGCTGCTCACTCACACAGCAGTCCATCCACTTTGTCATTAGCATGGCTAGTTTGACACTGAAGGCTTCTCACCATGGCTTCTTTCCCAAAAGAAGGTCTCTTGCAAGTAGGACTAAAATATTGACCCACAAAAATGGATATACACATCCAATTTGTGATACTCGTGACGCTTTAGGCAGATTGGGCATTAAACAGTTTAGTGCCTGACGAGTTACCAAAATTGGATGTTTTCAGACAAGATGCTACTCCCACATGGGTACCCATGAACCACAGATCCAAGCACCCAACTGAAGGAGAAGCAGCTGGATGCACACTTCCATGACCCACAGAGAACCCACTCTCAGCCACTCACAGAGCAATGCCAGGAAATCCAGAGTGAGCCATGCAGGGCAAGCCAAATGTGTGTCAGCTGCCCCCGTGACTGTGGAAGCCATGCTGGGAGTTGCTCATTTAATTTGCTCCCCACACAATCCATGGTACACCACGGACAGCTCCCCCCACCAACTTGCTCATCTGAAAACACACATTGGGTCATTTATTTCAGATGTGTGAAATCGCCATTCACCACAGTGGATCACAGTGAATCCCCTGTGGTGGCGGCGAGGCCGTGCACGTCACTTTGCTCCCGGTCAGATGTTCACCACAGTGAAGCACACCACACCAATTCACTCCTGGAGGAGGCTCATTTGGCTCCCACTCTTCTGTCATTTCAACGTTTATGTAAGACCTGGCTGTTCCGCCAGGCTTTCAGCAAGGGGGAGGGTGGGTGGGGTTGGGTGGGGTTGTTTTTCCCTGCATATTGGAAATTTTTAACTTTTTAAATTGTTTTATTCTTTTATTCTTTTATCTCTGTTGTTCACCACCCCAGGCTGCCCTGCGGGCAGGATAATATATATATATATTTATATATATATTAATTAAAGAACGAAAGAACGAAAGAAAGAAAGAAAGATCAGGTTGGCATGTCTAAAGGACGGACAGCCTGATCACGGACCGGGATCCAAGACAGATCCCAGTCCAGGGTTCAGCGTGGCGCGCCTCTGGGCCCATCACATCTGAAATTAGTAATGACCCATTGTTGAAATAGCATTATTGGATTTCTGGTACTCCATTACGGATTTTCCATTTTGCACCACTTGTTGAGACAGGAAAATGGTAAGGTACACTCAGAAATGCATTAGAACAGCTAAGCAGTAAATTGGAATAAGTTGGCAAACTGGAAAATTGGCAATTCGGTAATGGCAATACCCAGTATTTGGGGTATTCAGGTAGCCATTTTGGTAATTGGGTACTGATCAAGCAGCCAATGGGCTACATGAAATTTGGGGTGTTTCCACAGGTAGAGAATTACTGTTTGCAAGCTCTTAGAAGAATTTTAAAAGTCTCCATTGTATGACCTTGAATCTGGGGGCTGGTTCTGCCTCCAAAGTAAGGATGAGTTGCTTACTCAGTAGAGGTTCCGCCCCCCCCAAGACGTGGTTTTCCATTACTGCTCATTACATATGGTTGCCATCTTCCTGTTTCCAGTAGCATCATCACTTTTTAAAGCTGTAATCTTTTCAAATCTCTCAAGCTTTAACAGGGTCATTGCTGAAATGGGAGACTTTAAAAGCAAATAACTATTGTTTATTTATTTGTTTAAATAATACATATGTATTTATTTAAATAATATTTATTATTATTATTATTATTATTATTATTATTATCAAGCATTTATATAGAGCCAGCAATGTACCATTTGATAAAGTAATGGAATAGATATAGTCCCTGCCCTAGGGCTTATAATCTGAGAAATGGGGGGGGGGAGGGGGGAGACCAAGGAAGGGGAACAGAGGGAGAGACAAGGGGTATAACATTCACAAGGACGCGAGGTCCCAGGTGCACGCGCTTGGCTTGGGTACATTGAGAATGATGGCTGGCTGGTCTGTGTGGTGAGGATAGGAGTACACAGACCTCAGGTAACAGATTGTACTGGATGGAGGGTAGGGGTGGGACACCGAGGAGAATACCGGATTTACCGGTATCAGATCTCCCCGGTACCGGGTTGCATAGCAGGAGGCGCGGGGTATAAATCCATCAAATAAATATAAATAAATAAATAAATAAATAATAGGCATACTTTGAGACATGGCGTTTGCAGAAATGTTGAGCTGGATCCTGACATGTTCTCATGTTCCTTGGTTTGTCAAGCGAATGTAGTCTAGCCATTCCATCAATAATAGCAACTTTGAAAGTTGATACATCGGTTATAGAATTAGGGTGTGCAGTATCTGTTTTATTTCCAGTAGATGATATTTTTTTCAATACAGTGCATAAGCAGACTCTTATTGGAGCAGTGAAGCATCACACCATTTGAAGTGAGAAGTGTCCGACCGTGGTACAACAGGGAATTCATGCTCACTCAAGTTTTTCTTTAGGTCTGTTAAGTTTTGATCTTATGGCAATTACTAGTATTTTGAAGAGTGATCTGTCCTCTTTAAACTTAATAATACTGTCTTTCAGCTTAATATGTGCGTCTTTGTTGTCTGATTTGCAGGTTTGAAGTTTTGTCTTCGTTATAGGAGCCCATAATTTAACCTTGTTAGATGTGATCATATGTTCAACTAACTGAGTATATCTTTCTTCCCCAATATTTACCATATTAGTCATATCTTCTTGGATTCTCTTTGTAAACACATGTTTTGTCATAATATGTACATGGGTTTGGTGTTTGGTATGTGAATGGATTTTAAAATGTTCCAAACACTTCTTTCAGACCCTTAACATTCTTCATTTGTCATTTTTGAAGTATGACTTCATCAGTTGATGATGATTAATTCTTCTTTTTTTGATACCTCTAACAATTGTTGTGTTTTTTGAATGATTTTAGCTATTTCAGGAGTTACAAGAAAAAAACGTAGCTCATGCACTGGGATTCAGTGATATGCCAACCAAGCCACAAAACACTTTCATCCGTCGATTTTTCATGTTCTAATGTTTCATCTGCAGCTAATGCACAAAATGGGATATTGCTCTTGTTAACAACCCAGTTTCCCTTTTGGAACTGAAGCCAAATTGATGGATCATTTTCTTTCAAGTGTGACATTTCAGCTAGATACCAAGCAATCATGCTGGCATAGTGTTGATGGTCAAGGGAAAAGAAATATCATGTGAAATTGTGAAGCAAAGCAAATGCAGATTCAACTGTCACTTCGAACTGAACGAATTAATAGAATCATTGACTGCACCATGTCCATACAAATATGTATCCCTTTAAATAGTGGATTTGATTGGGCATGTTTCTTGTCAAAGATCTCTATTTTCTCTAATATCGTTGACTCTTTCCGCTTCTGTAATATAGAGTGAATAAAGAGCAGATAATGTGGATATGCGCTTCAATTCCCCTACGTATGTTTTGACTGTTCACAATGTTCTTTACCGTGGCAGCGCCATACGTCCTGCATTCAATCCATGTTTCCAGTAAGTCTGTGCCTTGTATGTAACACTCAATAATTCTGAGTTGGGCTATGATAACATGTAATTCTCCTGGACGCGTAATCCATTTATCTTTAAAATCATCACCTGTCATTTGCAGCTGCTTAAATGGTTTGTACAGCCCCATATCCATGGAGACAATTACTTTTTCATCAGCACCCCCTCACTATATCATTAACCTTTTCTAAATGCTTCATAACTGCCAGTTGTGCAGATTTAATAGTTTGAGAAGAATCAACAATTGGCAGCACATAAGTTTCAAATACTGGTGGTTTGCTGTCACATGTGAGGGAGTTATGGGCTGACCAGGAAGGTACATAGTGTGTATTGTCATGGGTGTGTTAGAATAAGAAATGACATCTGATGTACCATTATCATCGCCATCACTATTGCTGTCATTATCATGGTAAGCATCGGTAGGATTAATGGTAGTTGGCCTTGGACCAACTAGGGACACCGAAGGAAATTTCTCTCAAACCACCACCCACACCCTTCCAAAGTTCAAGAAAATGCAAGAAATAAGGCCCCACAACAACAATCACCTTTCCCTCAGTAAATCACAAACCCAATTTCAGACAGAAACAGAGATTCAGGTGTAAACCTTGTAACCCCAGTCTTGTAAAATTTCAAATTCAAAATGTAAGGGGAAAAAAATCCCCAAATTGTCAGCTCAGCACAAGACAGCATTAATGTTCCATAAAGCTCACAAGGTGGATGATGCACCCCCTTTCCTCCTGCCCCTGGGGCCTTGGGCCAACTCAGAACAGTGAAGGAAAATTCTCTCAAGCCACCCACACCCCTCAAAAGTTCAAAAAATGTAAGAACCGTCAGCACTACAAGCCTATTTTTGCTGTAAAAGAGTTTTAATTATTTTTTTTGCCATGTTCAGTATCATTGATGACATCATAGCTCGACTCTGCAGCATATTTGAGGTTGGTCATCATCAAAATTCTTCATCTACCTGAAATTATGGAAAAAAGTAAGCCATTGGCCATGCTTCGCTCATAAACCTGCACACAGGACATGACTTCTGAACATATTCCAACATTTTAAAACCTTCGCTTTTAAATTCATAGTTAAGGTGAATTAGTTAAAAATAATAATTGCACTATTGTACCACCTGAAAATATGTTAATATTGGACATTTTTACACACATGTTAAGGTTTTGGATTTTTCAATCTTCTGGGTTTTCAAGTCCACAAGTAAGTTCCGGATGCATTCTTCACAAAGACACTGCCCTGAGGCAATTCCTGGATGCATTCTTCACACACACACTGCCCTGAGGCAGCCTAAACTAGCCACAGCTGTAGACGTGACATGCTGCCATGGAAACCAAGTGACCACAGGTGCCTGGAGCAAAGCAGTTTTCCAGGAGAACTTTTTACACACAAAGGTTCTGGGAGAAGTTCTACGCAGAAGTTCAAAGATTCGGATGTTTAAGATCTGGGCGAGTGATTTAGACACACAGAAAGTTCAGGGTGTAACAGCAAACATCCAGGAGAAATGTGTGTGTAAAAACACCCATTATAATACATCCTTTTCAACTACGTCAATAGTACTCGGTTTCATATCGTTCATTAACAACTCTGTCTATATCCGTCTTCTCAACATCATAACTCTCATTCTTCCTTAAATACCATCAATATTATAATATCAAGAACAAAAAAATCACAACATTTCACCATCTCTACTGATTAATAAATTCATTATAATTAAAATGCTGTAACTTAATTTTGGTGTTGAAATTGTATAGTTGGTTTGGAAATGCAGAAATGAAATATAAGTTGTTACACTGTAATAAATAATTAACTCATTGAGGCATTGAATGAAATGAATTTATTAATCAGTGGAGATGTTGAAATGTTAGGATTTTTTTGTTCTTGTTATTATAATGTTGATGGTATTTAAGGAAGAATGAGAGTTTATGAAGTTGAGAAGACATTGGGCATTTTTACACACATCTTAAAGTGCTGGTCTTTCAGTCTTTGGGGTTTACAAGTCCACAAATAAGTTTCGGATGCATTCCTCACACACATACTGCCCTGAGGCAGTTCCTGGATGCATTCTTCACACAAACACTGCCCTGAGGCAGCCTAAATTAGCCACAGCTGTAGACGTGAGGGGGTGCCATGGAAACCAAGTGACCACAGCTGCCTGGAGCAAAACAGTTTACCAGGAGAACGTTTTACACACAAAAATTCTGGGAGACATTCTATGCAGAAGTTCAAAGAGCGAGATGTTTAAGATCTGGGTGAGTGATTTAGACACACAGAAAGTTCAGGATGTAACAGCAAACATGGAGGAGAAATGTGTGTGTAAAAACACCCAGTGATATAGACAGAGTTGTTAATGAAAGATATGACATTGAGTACTATTGATTGATGTAGTTGAAAAGGATGTATTATAATAGTAATATTTAGGTGGTACAGTAGTGCAACTGTTATTTTTAACAAATTCGCCTTAACTATTAATTTTAAAATGAAGGTTTTTAGATGTTGGAATTTAATTCGGTTTTTAAATTGTTATATCAGAATAAAGTCTGGTGATTGAATCTTTTTTTTTTTTTTTTGCTCTTGGAGTTTCATCTGAAATTTCACACCCTACACACACACACACACACACACACACACTCTTTCTCTCTTTCACACACTCATTTCTGTCACACAAAGATGCACTCAGACATATTCTCACTCAGTCACACACTCAAGACTCACACACACCCTCTTACACTCTCTCTCTCACACACACCTCCCTCCCTCCCCTTCTTTCTTTCTTTCTTTCTTTCTTTCTTTCTTTCACTCACTCACGCGAAATCCTTTAGCCACCCAACTGCAGCTTTTGACTTTCTTTGACCGCAAAGGGAGGGGTTAGGTCTGAGTTATGCAGTAGCTTGCCACAGCTCAGTAAGAGAGACCGGGTGGGGGGAAGGGGACCACATTCTTACCCCAACTCTATTTTTCTCTGACTCTAGGGGCATCTGCTTTTTGCACTGAGGAGGCTGCAGGAGTAATGCACAGGGGCTGTGTTCTGGCTTCTGGGTGACTCACTTGGACCGTCCTGGGGGCCCCTGGCCCCAAAGCGCAGAGGTGGGCTTTGCTCCATAAGGACAAGCCGAGCAGTGAGCTTTGGGAGTCAGCTGAAGGGCCGGGCAGAGAGGGTGTGCCCTTAAGGCTGCCCTTCCTTCCCCCTCGCCTCTCGCTCTCCTCTGTTGTTGATTCCCCACTTTCTGGAGACTCCGTACTACACAGCAGCCAGCCTGAGGGAGCCTTCCCTGAACCCGTACCTGCTGCGGAGAGGGTCCGTCCAAACACGCAGACTCAAGTGACGAGAGACGGAGCAGGGAAAGGAGGTGTGTGGCCTGGCTGCCTGCCGCAGTGCTGCAGGCACTCTCAGTTTCCCACTGCTACTGCCGGTGGGCCCAGCCTGACTCCCCACACCCGGAACTAACCTTGTCAGCAGCCAGAATCACTTCTGTGAACTGGCCCAGATTTAATCCAGCTGGCTCTGGGACCCCAGGGTGCAACTGACCCCCGCCCCCCCCCCCCCCATTCCAGCCACTGGAACGGACGGGCGGCAGCAAAGCTGATCCCCACCTTTCAGTGGCCTCAACCACCACCCAGAGTGAGAGGGGAGCCGGGGACACAACTCAATGTAGGCACCACGCCTGCTTCCTGACCTTGGGCTGGGCAGGAGGAGGCAGCCCCATCCCGCTGTAGCTACTCTCGCTTGGCACCGGGGAGCTGGGCTGTGTCCTGCAGTGGAGGGTTCCAAAGCAGCAGGCTGAGCGCAGTCTGACTGCTCTGCTGGTGGCTTGTTCAGGCGGCTGGTTCTGGACCTGACTTGACCTTCCCCCATCCCCCACCTTTTACATAGGTGTGTCAAGTGCTACAACAGCAAAACCACATTCTATAAATGACATATATACAACGTGATACCGCTGATCTGTAACATGCATAAGTTAATCTAAGGAGGGAGGGAGGGGTGGGTGGTATGAGTCCCCTCCCCCCTTCTGCTATCGCCAGGTGGGCTACCTAGTGGTAAAGGCATTGTATATTCAACACTTGAGTATAGCATACTGGCCTGGCGATATTCAGCCTGATTTGACCAGGTGTTGTATACGCAGGCTGTGTCCTCTCATGTTATCTGCTTCACCGTCTCCAACCTCCTCCCCCCCTCTGTACCTAATATGAGACTAATATGTTTTTCAAAGTGTGCATGCGCGACTTAAGGATTTCTTCCATTCATTTGAATACGATCATTTTTCTATCTAACTTTTTATTTAAAAGACCATGATGTCCCCAAATTCACCAGCGATTACCTGATGTTAAACTTTAGTTTTCTATTCTGTTCACTTTTACTAAAGACCTTGAAATAAGTAATTAATCCCTTGCAACAGTTTTTAGTCACCAGTCCGGAAGTTCCCCATGTTAGAGAGAGGCTGAGTGTGTGAGAACTGCATCTCGCCTTGACTAATAGAGGTTGCTATTGCACCCTCTGTTACAACCAGTGCTCCCTGAGTTTTTGTTTTGATATATGATACTGTACTTGGTGACTTTCCCTCAAAACCTGCCCTGCATTAGATTGTGCTTTCAACTCAGTGTGAACCTGGCAGGCTCTGGCTACAAGAGTCCTGGGCTGTTTGAGGGGGGATTACTATACAATGCAGGCCAGGGGCAGCTGGTGGGTGTTGAGGTTGGAGGGGCAGTAAGCCTGGCTGGCTGGCCAGTGGACGGAGCCAGGGCAATGGTGGGCGGAGCCAGGGCAACAGTAGGCAGAGCCAGGGCAATGGTAGGTGGAGCCAGGGCAGCAGTAGGCGGCATAACCCAGCAGCAAGGAGTTCCAAGAGTTAATGTTGGATTGACATTACATTACTTAATCAAGCAATTTCAGTTAGGTTAGGCAGTAGGGGTGGGAAGTTCGGTACATCCGGTATCCGATACTGCTGGTATTTTGCTGTACCGGCAGTATTGGATTACTGCAGTATTTGGGGGTACCGGTACTGGTTCCCCGTGCCAGATTTTTTTACATTGCAGCCATTGAAATGAATGGCCGCAATGTAAAAAAAGAAACAAAAAAACCTCAACCACTTTCCCTCCCCAGTCCAGGCTGCATGGGTGGAAGGGGGGGACACACACACACCCACCCTGCCCAGCCTGGATTTATTTTTAAAAAAAAAAAATCCCTGCTAGTGCGGGCTCTGGACCACTGCCGGCGACCCAGAGCCCACACCAGCAGGGTAGGTACTGTGGTACTAGGGTGATCCCTGGGTTGGGGGTGGTTTAACACACTCCCCACTCCAGGGATCACCCTACCTCCCCACCCAGGGATCTCCTACCTTTGGCACTCCGGGCAGAGGCAGAGGCAGAGGCAGTGGTGGAAGCACGGCGGTCCGACAGCTTCAGTGCTGGCTGGTGCCTTCAGCGCTTACTGGGCCTTCTGGGGAACTTCCAGGTTTCCCCGGAAGACCTAGAAAGCGCTGAAGCCACCAGCCAGTGCTGAAGCCTCTGGACCGCCATGCTGCCACCTCTGCCTCTGCCTCCGCCCAGAGTACCAAAGGTAGGCGATCCCTGGGTGGGGAGGTAGGGTGATCCCTGGGGTGGGGTGTGTGTTAAACCACCCCCCAACCCAGGTATCACCCTAGTACCTGCTGGTGCGGCTCCGGGTCGCCACTGGCGGCCCGGAGCCCGCACTAGTAGGGACTTAGGGTAAAAAAAAAATTTTTGTAAATCCAGGCTGGGCAGGGTGGGTGGGGGTGCCCCCCTTCCACCCACACAGCCTGGGAGCGGGTGGGGGGAGGTATTGTTTTTTTTTCCCATTGATTTCAATGGGGACAGTTTCCCCATTGAAATCAATGGAATAAATCCGGTACCGGTAAATCAGTGTTAATCCGGTAAACTGCTTTTTTGTAAACCAGTAACCGGTAAAACCGGTAACTGGTTTTTTGCCAGATGTCCCACCCCTGTTAGGCAGGTTTAAAAGCAGGCAGACAACCTTAAACCTCACTTACAAGCAGTTTTAGCAAAGACACACACACGCAGCAGAGGTTAAGAACGTTGCTTCAGAAACAAGGGACTTGCTGCATGTATGTTGGAGGGACCCCAATCCCTGCTTCAGAAGTCCCTTCTGAATGATTATTTTTGCACTCTTCTGCATGTGTGTGTGTGTGTGTGTTGGGGGGGAATTTCAAGGCCCATGAATCACCAGACTCACAGGTACATCTGGGATCTCAAAAGCACCCCATTTCCAGCATTGTGAACGCACAGCTTAAGCTCGCCAGACTCACAGGTACATCTCGGGATCTCAAAAGCACCCCATATCCAGCATTGTGAACACAC
>QEPC01009472.1:12725382-12740487 GCA_003113815.1 Sphenodon punctatus | reverse complement strand
TGTGTCTGGGTTCTCCCGGACTCCCCTTCCCCTAGTTACCGCTGCAAGGTTTCCCATTCGTGGGATCCTCCCACCCCAGTGGAGGGTCCCCCCTCTGGCTCCGGACCCTGGCCTCAATGATGAGTCGCATGCCTTCTTAGACCAGCGTGTCTGGTAGAGAGAGATGCTGAGTGCATAATCTCTTGGGTCCAAGAGAGCGACTGAGAGGTTTCAGGGGCTTGCCTTGAGGACACCCTTTTCCCCCCTGTGCCCAGGCCTTGATTCCTCCCACCTTGTTTCCCTCTCCCCGGCTCCGTCTCCTGGAGCCTGATAGTGCTGGCCTTCCTTCTCCCTCCTTGTTTCCCCCCCGGCTCCGTACCCCGGAGCCTGACACTACCCAGCATTTTTCCCTGCTTGATATTCCAGTGAAGTTCTGATAATCCTGTCTTTGGGACATCAGTCTGTCATCATGGGAATGATAGGAGTGTCACAAATTCATCATTGTGACTTTAGTGAAGAACCAAGTGAAACAGGAGGATGGGCCGGGAGGGACCCAAGTTGTGTTTGGAAACAATTGCCTTTGAAAATGATGAAAGCGTAAGATGTTGTTAGGGATGATTAATTAGCCAAAACGGCACAGAACATTATAGAGAAACACAAGAAACTAACGTCATAGGAATATTCTATTCAGAAATACCACGCACTGTAAAAAAAAAAAATCCAATTGAAACGGGCTTGGGTCTAAGCTAAGCATGTGTGCCTGCAACTTCTCAACTTCACGAAATATGTATCCCTGTCTCTCTGTTGGTTCTCTCTCCCTCATCCATACTACAAAAAGGTCAGGTGAATAAATGATCACCCTATAGATTGTAAGTCCCTTGTGGCAGGAATCGGTCTCTAATCATGACAGTTCAGTACCAGGAACATAGCTGGCACTATTTGAATAATAATTCTCAGTGGGAAAGATTAGAGCTAGAACTGAAATGGTGACATGAGAAAAATGGGTATATCCATCAAATTTGAAGAACCCGATTCTACTAGAAAATTTCAGGTACTTTTCAGTACCCAAAATAGCATCCATTCAGGCACCTGAAATACCATTTTCACCCTCATATTTCAATTTCGGGTCCTGGATTTCAGAAAAATTTGCAGATTTTTTTTTAGGTAATTTGGGACACTCACTAACGAGAAAAAATGAATGTTTGGGTTTTTTCGAACAGTATTTGGGTACCGATCGAGATACCTGAAACAGTGCCCGAAAATGCGGGGTGTCGTCTGCGGGTATCAAATCGGATACCAGTTTCTGCTCTGCATAGGTGTATGGTATCTGTGGACTCCCTCCAAGAGAGTGATCTTAAAATGGATGAAATTGGGATTGGGTAGCAGTGAGGTAACCCATGTGGGGAGGTAAAAACTGGATCAGATAAGAAATGCTCCAAGTCCTTGTTCACATTACGGGATCAATCCAGATTACCACTCCCCACCCCAACATTAAATTTAGAGTAACTTCCCAATTTACCAGTACAACAACCCCACTCGGAAGAAGAGTGAAGTTTCAATCTTGGCTGCAGATGCACCCAGTTGGAGGCAGTTACTCTGGAATGCTAACACCATATAAATTCCACCGTGTAAATTCATTAGTGCAAAATAATCTCAACCAGATTAAACATAATCTGGATTACCTTCCTCATATGGACAAACTCTTTTGTGGAATAGGCTGTGAGGTTATCAAGCCACCTTTACTATACCTTCCTGACAATACCTGTAACTGGGAGGGTTTGGGAATGGAACTGGGGTCCCCCTGTAGCCTTTAGAAGCAACACTTTCTCTGTTGGATTTGGACATTGGGAAAATCCACTGAGCCCATCAATTCCTTGCAACACTTCCTGGAAGGAAGGGACCACTATAAGGGAAATAAATTTGTGACCGTGAAGGGCTGGTGCCATTATTTGGGTTAGAGTTCATCTCTTTGCTAATGATGCTTTTGCCTCTTCTCTATGCCCCGTAGCTACATCTGAAGCCAAAGTTTTTTTTGTTAATAAGCAGCTCTGTGTGTCTCCTGTAGAGTCACCGAAACCAGTAACTTGATTCTGAGGTCTGTAATTAGAATCCGTCTTAGTAAATAATGAAGTGTTTCTGTATTCTAGTTGACTTGCTTGTTGATTGATAAAATGGGAAATGGAGTGAGTGGAGAGAGCGGAACCACATAAAGGCTGTAATGGTTCAGAGCCATGAGTGGTCTGTAATTCACTGTTGCTGTGGAAATCAGATAACGCAGGCTCTTGGTAAAAACAAATGAGACAATAGTCCACTGAAGTCCGTGTTCATTCCATGCAGCCTCCACTCACTGTTTTAGAGCAATGAACCTCACAGACAGGCAGGTGTCCTTCCCCCCTGTGCTCTTGCCCCCTCCCCCGAGAAGCAGTTGCTCCTTGGACACTCTAGGATTTCACCCACGACTCTATGGTGCTGTATGCGCATGAGGCTATGCGCAACCTAACTTTCAGGATGCAGACACGTAGGTGCACATTAGACCGCATTAACCAGCATTCACCTGCACGGTAGACTACACGTTCTTCAAGACCATGCCGTGACTAGGGGCTGCAGATATGATGGATAGTGGCCCCGTGTCCGTTGGGGGAACACCTAATAAAAGATGTGGCCTAATGTCTCATTTCTTAACACTCTCTGTGGTTTCAAGGCTTTACGTTGCTGACTCAAGCTGGAATGGAAAGGGTGATTTCAGACGTTATGGCAGGCCCCACTCACCACAGGCCGTGGGGTGGTTCAGACCACGGCCCAGGGTGAAGGGGCATGCCAACAGATGTGCGCCGCTGCTCCCCGGGCCACGGTGACTGTCAAACCACAGCCCGTGGTGAATGGGGTCCGCCGTAACGTCAGTTGTGGAACCACGGATCGCGGAGGGGGTGGGGCCCCTGCATTCTGCACCGGCCCTCCCCCCGCCGGACGGGCAGCAAGAGCGGCCAATCCGGCCACACTAGCCACCGTGGTCAGGGGGGAATGGATTCCACCACCGGCAGAGGTACGTGAACAGACATTACGATTCAGTCACCCCTGCCGTGGTGGCCATTCACCACAGTTCTGGACCTGCTCGCGTCCTCGGGTCCAGAAGTGTGGTGAATGCAAACGCAGCTGGCGTTTGACTGTGGTGAACATCTGGTGGGTAGCAAACAGACGTTCACCACAGTCAAACGCGAGCCACGTTTGAGTGTGGTCAGGCGTGGTGAATCTTGGATTCGTCACGTCTGAAATCACCCAAAGATTCAGAAGGAAGGGGGTGTGCGGTTCGCTTTTGTTTTTTATTACTAAAATGAATGAATGAAGCCATGTTTATTTTAGTAATATGAAAATAGATGAATAAGCAAATGATTATCGTTTGCTTTCATCTGTTTTCATTTTTAAAATAAAATCCTGCACATATGCAAATGGCTGGTGGGGCTGTTCTGCATATGCACAGTCCTTTTCCAAGATGGCACTGGCAGCATTGGCACCGTTTTGGAAGTGGGGTGTGCATGTGCAGAACGGGGGCCGTTTTTTATAAGCCCGGTGATTTTTGGGTATGTTTTTATTTTTAATTTAAAGAACAATTTAAAAAATCACTGCGCATCTGTAAAATGACCACCAGACCATGCACATGCACAGCCCTTTCAAAAAATGAAAAACAATAGGGGTGCCTTCTACCCACGCCTGGCAGAAGAGGATTCACCTTGAAGCACTGAGGAAAATGTGGGAGCAGAGGAGGTGTTGGCTTTGTAGACGTGTACAGCACAGTGCAGAACTCTGATAGCAAGCAAGGCAAACAATCTCGGTTGGATACAAACCACAGCAATTTTGGGCTTTGCAAAACATTTGCAAACCAGTCTTGGTTATTTGCAAATCGATTCAAGACTAAGTTGCAAATATTTGAACAAGTGGACAAACAGCAGGCTCCGGCCAGAGCTTGGATCTTTTATTGATGGGAATATTATTTGCATTTTGGTGACGCCCAAAGGATCCTAGGTAAGGTTACCACCCATCCCAATTTGACCCAAAGTTTTTTTTTAATTATTTTAACCCATCAACTCTGGGTGATGGGGGAGGACCCTACCAGCTAGGCCCTTTGGAGTGTTGTGCCGTCGCATCACAAAGCAAGTGTGGCCACATTGGAAACAAAGGGGTAGAGCGAGGAGACCTTTTGCCTAGCTCCTCTCAGCATGGCCACACCCCCTTTGCATCAACACATGGGGGAAAGTGGTGACCCTCACCATAGCATAGTTGCGCTAGACTCTGTGTATTCACAAAATAAGAGACAGTCTCCAGGAGAATAGGGAGCTCAATAAATTATAGTGGAAATTCCATACCTTTATCAAGAGTCTTGGTATGGAAGTGTCATAAAACAGGTCCAAAATTTCCTACGAATGTGAGCTTGCTTCCACAAAGACCTAGCACCGGTAGGGATATAAAGCATCATTACTATGTATCATTTCCATTGCACGTTCACTATTCAAAGTGATTTACAATCCTCATCTTGTTCCTCCTCACAACAAGCCTTTGTGAGGTAAGTCATTGTCATATGGCACTTCCATTTTACAGCTGCGGTAACTAAGGCTAAGAGATAGTGACCCTTTTTTCATGGGCCGTGGCCCGGGTGGTGGTAGTCCGTGTGTGCGGCGTGGTCCGTGTGCGCTGCATGGGGGGGAGGCTGTAGACGGGTGCACACCCACTCCCCACGCAGCCCCATTGTTCCACATGAGTAACCTACCCCCCACGCTCAGAAAGGGTGCATAGAAAGAAGCGGTGGAACCCCATGTGGAAGGAGAGCAAAAATAGGTCAAGCTGACAATCCCTTCAGAAGACCAGCCCCATGCAAAACACCCAACCTAAGCAAGAAACAGGATGAGCTGGTACTTAAAGGATATGGAGCGATTAAAACACCAGGCAACTCCCCCTTTTGTGTAACCTCCAGAGATAGGATCCTTCCAACTAGCACTGTACCCCAGTTAATAGTCTGCCCTTGACCCTTTCAGTGAAAGACCCCTCATGATAAGGGGATACCAATGCACCTGATTCTCCTGCCCCTCCATCCAGCCTGATGTTTGCCTATGACCCCAAAACATCCTTCTCCTTGTCTGAAAAGATCCCATCCAACACCCACTGCAAGCCTTGGTCTAGTCCCAGGCTCCCAAGCACCCGCCCAGAAAACTTCTTTTTAGTAACTGTTACCCCAAAACAGCCCTCTTCCTTGCCTAGAAAGACCACATTCAACGCCCATTGAGAGCCTTTGTCTAGTCCTAGGCTACTGAGCACCCACCCAAGAAGTTTCTTTCTAGTATCCAAATACCCATAGTTGGCTTTGTCCCCTGGTCCCTACAACTGACCTGAGCCTCCCATTGTAGAGTTGAGTTGCTTTTCGAAGTAGATGCGCACGGGTCTCCTATGCGGGTCTACTCCAGAGGTCTCCCAGGCTTAGGTCTGTCCTTCCTCCCACTCCCAGCTCATTGCAGGATTGCTGGGGCTCACCGGTCCCCTTTACAACAGGCAAAGAAGAGGTAATCTCTTTCCCACCTTCCTCGCATTCCCTCTCTCTCTCTTTCTCTGTCCACTTCGAACTCAGGAATTTCAACCTCCCCCCCGCCCTCCTTGAAGAACTACTTTCACTCTCCCTCTTGTCTCTGACTTTGGGCAGAACAGCCTACTTTCTGTTCTCCACAGCCTGGAATCTCCCCTCTACGCTGCTTAATTTAATCCTGTAATCTACAAGCACCAGTCCAGACCAGGCAGCGCTGTTTGTGTGTGTCCGTGCCTTGCTAAGCCAGATAAATAAACATCCCCTCTTTCTTTTAAATATTCCTTGGTTTGGTCATGTCTTTTGGGGGGGAGAAGAGGGTAGGCCAATGGGTTGTAGCACGCCACGACCTCAGACTGAATCCCTAGCACACATGGACCTTAGGCAACCAAAAAGACTAATTCCTCAAAATTTGAGCTCTTGCCTGAGCACTGGGACCTTACCCCTCCGGGACTCCTGTGTTCACGTGTGGAGAAAGGGTCACGTGGTAGCATCATGCATGGAGGCACCTCTGTTTTTTCCGGTGCCTCCATATGTGAGGCTGGGTGGGGATGCGTATGTGGGGGAGCACGCACCCACACAGGATTTACATGAGCGAACACCCTGGTTGTTCACGTGTGAGTGCCGCCCGTGTAAAAAGGACCATCAACTTTCTCAAGGCTGCCCAGGAAGTTTGTGACAAAGAGAGAATTTGAACCCTGGTCTCCGAAGTCCCTGTCCAACATCTTATCCACTAGGCTGTACTGACTTTAAAACATATCTGGAACAATAAATGGATCTGGATCGATGAGGTCCCTGTATAGGAGGCTGTACTGTACTTACAAAATATCCAGTGCTGGGTAACCGGGTCAAAATTGTTTCTTTCAGCATTTTGATGTGAAAAAAGACTATTACGTACACCTGATTGAAATACACAGACGAGTTTAAAATACAAATTCCCAAGTTTGAATATAGTTAAGAGGACTGAAGATGATAGGATATCTTTTTCCAGTGTTTGACTGACTTTAATTACATATAAAGTGTGTTCTGACTATTGTGTGTGTGCATGAGTGTGTGAATCGAATGCCACCGCTATGCTGATGTACAGGAAGATGTCAGGATAGCAATGGCATATTTATGCTACAATTAAATTACTTTAAAAAAATTTCCCCATTCTTCAAATAACCATCTGGAGCTTAGCAAAGTGTTTGATGCCAAGTCGCACAAAATCTTCCTTGGTGCATTCAGACCGTGTTGGGGAATTAGTATTTGAACCTGAAATGAAAGTTGGCGGGAAAAGCATAAATAATGGACAGAGGTAGATCAGCAGTACATCGAGTTGCGAGGCGGGTGTTCGGTGATGTAACATGGATCAGCACTGAAATCTGACTTTATTTAACACCTTCGTTAATGAGCTAAGGAATGATGGAAACAGCGGAGAAGCATTTACTTATTTTCCTTTTGAAAATGTGAAATTCACTGATGCTTGACAATTTCAAAATTTAACCAGCTGCTCGAAAAAAAATGGTGCAAATATTTCTTCCAAATTCAAACCACAGCAAGCATTTCTAACGAACAACACTGAAATTAAATGACCTGGAAATGATAAGCAACTGAGTGTACATGAGCACACACCGATCTCCCACGCATCCCCACTCACGGAGCAATTGCTGTTTTGGCTAATTACTCCATGAGTGGGGGATGGGTGGAGGTGGGGGTGCATGCATGTTTCACAGGCGTGTGCACACACACATACCCACCTGCTGTGGCAGTCACACCGGTGGCACCCACTCATGCCCACCCAGCAGATCTGCATGGGCATGAGCGGGCCTGTCTTGTGTAAAAAGGGCCAGTGTGTCCTCATGAATAATAAGGGTTCAAATTCTGTCTCAGGCATGGAATCATTGGATGGCCTTGGGTAAGTCAATATGGGCCTTTTCACATGGGTGCCCTCTCCCCCCCCCCACTGCACATGTGTATAAGTGGGGGGGGTGCCTGTGCAAACACTGCCCACGGTGGGTATGCAGTGGGAGGAGGAGGGGCATCTATAGGCACGGCACCTGCGATGGGTGATGTTCTCTCCTATGCGCCCCCCATCGCACATGCATGGAGTAACGGGCTCCAATGCTGGTTGCTCCATACGTAGAGATGTGTGTACGCCCCTGGGCGCCGCTCCCCCCATCCCTCCACGCCTAGCGCGGCGTGTTTGAAAAGGGCCGCTCTCTCAGCCTCCATTTCCATCTGTAGAAATCGGGGGATAATAATGGCCTACCTCTCAGGATTGTTGGGAGAGTGAACTAGAAAAGCATTGTAAAACACTTTAAACACTGAAAGTTCTGTATAAGTGGTAGATAATGATAGGCGTTTGGTCTCTGAAATGGCATCTGCAGGTGGATCGTGGTTCTGACTGATAGCTGAAATAGGTAAGAAAAACCTTCCCCATCCCCTGCCACTTTCCCTCCCACTATAGAGTAAATTGTCATACAAATTTTGATGGATCTCAATTGTCAAAAAGTATCAAACGTTGAAGAAAAATAGTACTTTAACCAAAAAAACAACCGTGTTCAAGATTAGATACACTCATAACTAAATTTTTGGCCTTGCTTCCTTAGCAGTGGACAGACACTTTTAAAAATATAAACACTATCTGACCCCAACCCTCAAAAACTCTCTTGCCTTTATTTGTATTAGTGCTCAGAGCAGGGTGAGCTGGAGTGCCTCAGCTGCACCTGCTCCAGGAGACCTCATACCCCGACTGCTGGGGTCTTTGAGACCCAGTTAAGGGGTTGAGCAGCCAAGGTGAGAGTTGCTAGGGCTAACTGGAGCAGGTGATTTGTTGGCAGGTGGTCAGGTGACCAGAAACCATGAGTATTTAAGGCTGGGCTGGAGGCCTAGTTGGGGAGAGACACTCATGAGAGAAATGTGGAAGTAACAAGCTGCTTCTAGTGGTGTTTTCAGACGTGACTCTGGCATGAATTCATCCATTTTAGCCCGGGTTAATCCAGGTGCCAGTGTCACGTTTGAAGCTAGCCGCCAGATATTGCCATAGTCTGGACTCTCGACTACGGTGGAGTTTAGCCCAGGGAAATCACCAAGTGACGGTCCAGGCTAAACTCCACCATGGTTAGGAGCCATCTGGTGGATCCGGAGTAACCAAGTCACTTTTGCGAGAGGGACGTGGTAAAAATGGAAAAAATAAACAAAGAAAGAAAGTGGGCTATCACATCTGATAGCCTGCTTTACTATCCCTGGTCCAGAGTGGTGGCAGGGACCGGGCTCAATGGCTGCCCATCAGCCAGGGAGGAGGGGCACTGCTTGCAGCTCAGGGGTGGGGTCGTGCGGACACACATCTGTGTGTCGCCCTCCCCGGCCCAAGCTGCCTCCACGGATCCCGACTGGGGGGCGGGCTGCCTCCACCTTCTGGAGAAGACTCTCATAGCGGAGGCAGCCCGTCGCGTTTGAAAGCAGCCTAGGTTAGCAAAGGCCCTGGAGGGGAACCTTGAAACAAGGTAGATGGCAGGAGGAAACTTGTGTGTGTCCACCTGGGAACTGTATTACAGAGACTTGGGTTCGTTTGCTGATTTTGTAACCTGGAGTCCACAGGAGAGTGCTGTATAACTAAAGAATAATGTTGCTACCTGTGGAACTGTAATTTTGGTGCTTGTTTCATGGGGAAACTGAGGCACAAATTTCATGCAGGGAACAAGCTGGGAAGAACCTGTCATAATAATGATGTTCTAAGTGGCGTGCCTTTGTGAGACAGTGGGCATTTTCAAACGTGACCCCACCACTCATGGCCACAGGTATCCCGGTGTGGCCACGGGCGGTGGTGTCATGTCTGCTCCCGCCCACCACATGTTCACCACAGGGGGAAGAAGAGTACACCCTGGACCATGGAAGGGCTAACCTGGAATGTGCGCTGGGCTCCCTGCCAGCGCACATCCACGGTTTAGCCCTGCCATGGTCTGGGGAAGTCTACCCTAAACCGTGGCAGAGTGGGGCACGATTTACCCAACCCCTGCTAGTGGCTGGAGCAATTCCAGGTGGTGGGGTGGCCTCATAGGCCGCCTGTCAGGAAGGAGGTGGGGCCGCGCTGTGGTGCACGGGGTCGGGGCTGTGCGAACATGGTCCCCCACCCTCTCCCCACCCCAGCCCTGGGCTTCCACCCCCAGGGTAAGGGGTCTCACCCCGGGCAGGATTTAATTGTGGCGACTCTTCAATCCATCATATGTAAAAATAACCAACTCTGCTTGGGTTTGATTCTGGAAGCTGCAGGGTAGTCTACTCTAGGCCACCTAAGCACCTAAACTCGTGGATTATTTAACTCTGCAAATAGTACTCCCGACATTAATGTGAATACTCCAATGCCTGAACATAGGCATGTGCTTAAGCACTTTGCGGGCACTAGCGTGAGTGATCTGCTCCGGGCAAGACTCAGCCCTCCATGACCTCCTGAAGGGGGGTTGGGGGTTCGTTCATTGCCCCTTATCCATGACCTGAAGGCAGCAATTGAGCGGACGGCATGTGCTGGGGGGGAGGGGGAAGGAGATTTGTGAAGGGAGTAGGTCGGTAATGCGTGTCCCTTTTGACTCTAATATCACTTGGCTTTCACTCGCTCTGTGTGGGAGGTTTTATTGGAGCTCCGGCTACTGCAGGAACCAACCTTGCCTTTCCTTAAGTGAATCTGGCATCTCATGGCCATTAGTTCCCAAACCCTTTTAAAGTGCAAGTTATCAGAGCTTGAATAAGGAGGATGGTGCATTTACCCAGCCAGCCATCCTGCGCAGGTTTCGAGCTATTCCCATCAATAATGCACCAGCTTGCTCTATTAGTCGGGGTCATCCCGCCCCCAGCTGCTCTCCCTGGCACACAATGGCACTGCAAGAGCATGCAAATCCTCACGTTGTGGGAGTGGAAGAGGGACCTGCACCCCCCTGCTCCAAGGAAGGCTATCCTCTGCTTACAGCAAAGGTGGGGAACCTCAGCCCCCGAGGGCCAAATGCAGCCCATGGGGGCTGGTTTGTATGTGGCCCTCTTTCTGTTCCCAGATCTGGTCCCTAGATCTAGATCCTGCCCACAAGCAGTGAAAACCGAGCTCCGGGTAAGGGAGCAAAAATGACGGCATGCACATGAGGTTAAGGGACAGATGTGTGGCACAGGTTGATAGTCCGAAGTAGGGGTGGGAATATCGGTATCGGATAAACCCAGTACACACGATAATCGGGTATATTGGATTAATCTGATAATTCAATAATCACCGGTATCGGCATACTGGCTTTTTAACATTGGCCGCTTTACCGGTTTTTTTACATTGCGGCCATTGACTTTAATGGCCGCAATGTAAAAAAACCGGTAAACCACCCAATGTTAAATAACTGGTATGCCGATACCGGTAAATCCGATACCGGGGAGATCCAATACCGATGTAGCCGGTATTCTCCACGGTGTCCCATCCCTAGTCTGAACCCTCCTCTTCCCTCCCCCCCCCGCACCTCCAACTTCTATGCAGCTCGAAGAACTTTTACAAACTTTCCAAGTGACCTCTGGGAAGGAAAAGGTCCCCCTCCCCTTGTCTACAGCATCACAGACAGATGCTCATCCAGACAGGTTTTGAAAAACCTCCAAGGAGGGAGATTCTACAACCTCCCTCTATTCAACTTATTCTACTCCCCAACATTTCCTACAGTTAGGAAATTCTTTCTTGATATCTAACCAAAATCTACAGGTGGTCGCCACATGAGATAGAAGGGAGGCTACCACACCTTAGGTAGCCTTATCCCTCCCTGGGCACACAAACCATGCAATGCAGTGACTCGTGGGGTCTGCCAGATGTTCCTCCTGCCCTCGGGCAAGGTGACCAGATATCATCTTCGCGATGCATCCTCGTGAAAAATTGGGGTAAGGCTGCCCAGGGTGGGACAACTCGTGTGATGGGGTGCACTTGCCCCACCATGTGCAGGGCAATGCTCCTGGGTCGGGAACGATCGGTGCCCGCACCCATTGCACTCGGCCATGTCAGGGCTGGGGGTGGGCTCTCCATCCAGCTGGGGCAGGGTGGCAGGACAGTGATGGGCAGCCACTTTTGTGGGCAGCGCC
The DNA here is from genome assembly GCA_003113815.1 of Sphenodon punctatus. Taxonomy (NCBI): domain Eukaryota; kingdom Metazoa; phylum Chordata; class Lepidosauria; order Sphenodontia; family Sphenodontidae; genus Sphenodon; species Sphenodon punctatus. Next base: position 12,728,867 of record QEPC01009472.1, on the reverse strand, counting down.
TTGGTCTGCCGGAGCCGCTACCTTGGCTCCGACAGGGGCAGGCTCACCCAACTTCCCAGCCTCTGGCTGGCTGACTCCCTTCACCTCCCTCACAGGGTGGCAGTGGCGATGGCCTGCCATGGGGACACACAGGGATGGGGCCCCTGCACCTCGTTGGGCTGCACCCTACCTTGCTGCAATTTAAGACAGTTCCTCCTTGTTCTCTCCTCTGTGAAATTGGAGAGAAACATTCACCATCTTTTTTTGTTTTGATATTGTTTTATTTTATTTCATTTTATTAATTTTATGAAACCATCCCCCCCTTCCCGGCACCGTTTGGTCTACGTGCATGCAATATAGATCAAATTATTATTTTTAACGTTATTTTGTGGCATCCTTTCAGATATTTGAATATGGCTTTAATGCCCCCCAACCCTTTAGTCTTCCTTTCTCTAGGCTAAACATCACCCAACTCTTTCAGCCTTTCCTCATATGCCTTGTCTTCCAGCCCCTTTATTTTCTTAGATGCTTTCTTCTGAATCTGCTCTAAATTGTCGACATCCTTCTTGAAGTGTGGCAGAAAACTGAGCACAGTATTCTGTGTGAGGACCAGTATGTGGCAGAGCACAGTATCAATAAAGGATAAAAGGATGGCATCCCTTTAAGAGAGATCCGGCTGAGAGAGCCCAGCGCATTCAGATGTGCATTTAAATCGCACAGTGGTGGCGGCATCGTGCAATTTAAAGCAACACGCACTTTCGGGTTGGTGTGAATGCACCAATTCAACGTAACGCGCACTGTTGGAGCGCAGTTTCCAAAGCTGCTCGGAGCAGCTTTTAAAACCACACTCCAACAGTTCGGGTTAGGCTGAAATGTGCACACTCGGTGCATTCACACCAACCCGGAAGTGCGCGTTGCTTTAAATCGCATGATGCCGCCACCGCCATTGTGCAATTTAAACGCACATCTGAATGCAGCCTTTTATAGCAAGGGGGCAGTTAGGAGGAACCTGCTGAAAAGGACAGACCTTTCCAAGGAGCCTCATTAGACCCAAGTCAAAGACCCAGAGAGGGTGAAGGAACTAGGAAGCCCCACGCTTGGATTACTTGAGCTGGAGGCTTGAGAAATTGACTAGGCCGGACCCAGGACCGAGCAGAACATAAATCAAGTGGGATCCTTCCAAGCCTCTGCAATGGACTTATATTTTTGTGTTGATGTTTTGAAATATTGAGGGACCCACCATTGCTGGAGATAAGCCCTGCTTTGGTGGGAAAGAGGACTGGCTGTAGGGGTGATTTCAGAGGCCAGTTCTAAATTGGGGTAAACCTGAGGGGATATATCTCCACAGAGGCAGCCCACGGCCACACAGAATGGCATAACCTCTCTTTCGGTTTTCTTTCAGAGCATTATTGTCCTCATATTGGCACCATCCAGCCTCTCCCTTGCCCACCTGATTCGTGTGCCCATGACCCCGGGCAGAGCCACTGCCAGATTTGCACTGAAACCCCCTGCTGTTCCAATGCTGAGGTGGACAACGGTCAACAGGCTCATGATCCCTCGGGCGGCCTACGTTGCCAGCTCTGCCCCTCAGGTCAGTCACATGCCTATTTTATTATTTATTTAAACAACTTCTACCCCGCCCCTCCTGCCTGGCTCCTTTTAGCATTTGGCGCTCGTGCTCATTGGAGGCCTCATCCCAAGCTCCGCGTAAAAGCTTCAGCAGCTATAGGGCAGGCCAGAAAGAACTAGATTTGAGGCAAAATGGGGTTTATTGCCCAAGAAATAAACCATGTAGTTGTCGATATTACCCCATCCAGGTCTGGGCTCTGGATGAAGCCCCTATTTCTCCAGGTTATCAAGAGGCACTTAGACAGCTCAAAGAAATTAGGATTTCATGGGTTGGAAGTGGATCGGGCCATGATGGGAAAGGGTGGGGTGGGGAGGCTCGCCCATCCCCCTTCTGTCATGGCCCCAGCCCTGGCAGAGTATTGTGATGTGAGGGGAGACTCCTGTGCCCCAACCCCTTCCAGCCAGCCACTCAGAGAAAGCGGCAATCCTACTTGCAGTTAAATGCTGCCCCCCGCGCGCAGTCCTTGCATGGGTCACTCCGCAAATGCAGGAGTCACCTGTGCTTCATAAAGCCTCCTGGCCACTTTGTTTCACCTGCTGCACTTTGCCGTGTGATCTAGGAATGGTCCAACTGCTCATAGATTGGGGTCAGGGGATAGGCATCAGTCTCAGCCCACAAGCATCACAGGTATTGTACCACATTGTGGTTTGGATCACCCTGTCCTCTTTGCTGCATTCCAATGATGGTGTTTTGAAACCTTGTCCAGTGTCCACGCAGTGGAATGGTCATGCCAGACCAGGGTCTCTCTGGGGCTGGCTTGGTGCATCCTGCTCTCATCTCTGACCTCAGCACCACAACAAGCATACTTTCTAGGAATCCTAAGAACATAAGCAGCACCATAATGGGTCAGACGAACAGTCCATCAAGCCCAGCATCCTGTCTCTGACAGTGGCCAGTCTCTGATAAGTGACTAGTCTTGGAAGAAGTATCCAACAGGTGATGATGCGGTGATTCATTCCAAGTTGCTCCCACCCCCCTCATCTCCCAACCATGACAAGTTACATCCCCCATCCTATTTGGCTAATAGTCATTAATGGAGCTATCCTCCAAGAACTGACCAATCCTTTGAGAGTCAGCTCGCAAAGCATAACATAGCGAGCTATGTAGCATCCCAGGGGATGTCTCCATCCTACCCAACTTATCCAATATGTAGGGTCTGTCATTAAAGTTAATGGGAGCTGAATGATTGCCTTTAATGGATGGATGATAGCACCCATCGTTTTGGGTAGGTAACAATCGCCACTCTGTCTGTTGCTTCACGTGGAACGAGTCTCCTCTCTGAAGTTTCTGTTTGTTCTGATCCCGCAAGGTACAGTTTCTTCGCTGGCTCCATTGTTCTGTTTATTTGCTCCTTCAGGTCACTTTTGTGCTAATGGACTCATCCCTGTTCCATGCCCACCAGGAACCTTCGAGCCTCAAGACCATCTCACAAAGCCCAGTGATGACCCCTCATACTTGCCAGGTCTGTGTCTTATTTCATCTCTAAGTTGAACAATGGGCAAAGCTATTCCTACTCTTAAATCATGCTGCTAATTAGGTGCTTGTACAAGGGCTGACAGTTATACGGCTTATTTACTACCCTCCGACATGAGCAAGGCAAAAGAGGACACCCAGGAAATTTCTTAGAAACCTCCAGATGTGCAAAGAGGCATTTGGGAATTATTAGAACCTTTCAAAAGATATAAAGTTGCACTTAAATTTCTCCATGAGTTACTTAAAATGCAATCGAGAGAGAGAGAGCGTTGATCCCAAAGAGATGGAAACAAAATAGTTCAAATGAAAAGCTATCATTTGGTCCTATTATTATTATTGTTAGTATTCTTCCAACAGAACTTTTAGAAGTCACGCTAATGAGTGGGAAAACCTGTTGAGAGTG
>QEPC01009472.1:12697537-12724880 GCA_003113815.1 Sphenodon punctatus | reverse complement strand
GGCAGAGTGAATGACCTTGGCAGCGGAGTTTTGGATTGCGATAAGGGGGGGACAGGTGAGAGCGAGGGAGGCCAGCAAGGAGGAGGTTGCAGTAGTCGAGGCGAGAGATAACCATGGCATGAACAAGGGTTTTGGCCGAGGAGGTAGCGAGAAAGGGGCAGATCCGAGCAATGTTGTGGAGAGCGAATCGGCAGGATTTGGCAACAGACTCAATGTAAGGTTAAAAAGAGAGGTGCATATCAAAGATGAAGCCCAAGCTTGGAGAACAGGATGGATGCTTGATGGATTTGTTGATGGTATGCAGGCTTTCAAATCACACAGGGCCCTTCTTTAGGCATTTAAGTAGTGCGAACTATAGCCTGAGCAATAAAATGCCACAAAAGAGGAGATTTCAAAGTGAGCTTTGAGTTAGTGAAAGGTATTAGCAGTCTCAGAGGTCCAGGACTATTAAACAAGGGGTAAAAACAGATGTGCAGATGGCAGGACGGCTCCCCGCCCCACCCCAAGGTGGATAATCACAGGAGAGCCGCTGTCCTGCCACCTGTATGGCCCAGGGAGGGCTGGGAGCAGAACAAATATGTAGGCAGCCAGACCCACCGTCGTCCCAGCATATCCCCCCGCCATGATGGGTGGGTATGGAAGAGCCACACTGATGTGCTAGCCCATGTCGGCAGCCCTTAGCTCAGACTGTGACCTCATAGATTTTCCAGAGGTCACAGCCTGACCTAGCCTCCCCAGGGCAGAAGCAGATCAACATCTGGTGGCTCCTGAGCTACAGTGGGCCCAAGCAGGCCACCAGCACATCTGATTTTACCCTAGTTGTTTCCTTGTAACCAGAAATGCTTACAATCTAAGACTGACACGGATGAGGGAAATACAGGGAAATACACACATGCTCCCATTTTACAGATGGGGTACTGAGGCTGAAAGGTTGTGACTTGCCAAAGTCCATCCATCAAGTTCATTGGCTGGGGTGAAATTTGAACCCTGGTCTCCCAGGTCCAATTCCAGCATCTTATCCGCTACACCACACTGGTTATTTGACAACTACCCACAGTTACTGGATAGTTGTCAAATAACGACCAAGCTATCTAGACTACCAGATATTAGCAGAAGAGTATTTTTTTTCTCTCTGTTTCAGCTCCATTGTTAGCATTCTGGTTACAAAGAAACATCTGCTCTTTGCTGAGAACATGCGGTATCACTGGCATGATCTTTAGTGGAGATGAACATCCACAGCTTGTCCTGACTTCACCTGTAGACGTAGCTATTTGCAAGCTACCAATCACAATGCACATTTCTCTGACTGATGGCTTCAGCCTCCAATCCTGATACAGAAAAGCATGTGTTATGATTTCTGGTGGGAGGCTGCCTAAGTGGGTTGGGTTGCTGCCATTTTGTTTGGCAGACCATACAAGCCACCAGTCAAAGAGCCCATGCACTCACGATCGGGGATGCATTGCGTACGCACCTGGCACACAGGTCAATGGCAAAAGTTTCCTTTTCTGAATGCTTATGGGAGGCAAGTGGGCCTGCCCTAGGGGTGTTTTTAAAAAAGACACGTCCATGCTCCCCCCCCCCCCCCCATCCATGCATCCAACCACTCGTTTGAAGTTGGTGGGTGGGTAGGCGTGCTCCCATGACCCACACAACGACCTTCCCTGGCCACACACGGGGCACTCATGAAAAATCCAGAGTGTCCCGTGCAGACCAGGGCAGCTGCCTCTGTGGATGGGGCAGCCACGCTGTGAGCCACTTGTTTGAAGCCCTCCCCACGCACTTCGCATGCATGCTGCCACCCCACGCACCGGTCAAGGACCCCTCCTCAAGCCTTGCTCATTGAAAAACACCCTAGGATGGGTGTCCCTTGATGCTTAATGCCTGCAGCACCATGTGGATATTCCTGCCGACACGTTCTGGCTGAGATGAGGTCGCTCGCTCAGTCCATTCAATTAAAGAAGCAGGTTTATTTTACTTACAAGTGACATCCATTAGGACAGGAGATCGATGGTTTGGCCAATGGCCTCTGTCATGACGTCCGTCCTAATGGATGACACCTGTAAGTGAAATAAACCTCCTTTTAATGGAACAGACCGCATGAGTGGCCTTCTCTGAAGCCGAGGCGATCATCATGAATATGTATCCTGTGTGTCTGATCCAGCAAGCCCACAGCTAATCTCGCTGGGCATCAACCTGGGAGCAGCAGGATGCAGCTCTCTGTAAAAAGATCGAATAACCGGCGCAGCTCAAGAGAGCACGGCTGAGTGGATTCGTTGTGCTCCAAGACTGGGGTAAATGGGATACTTTAATTCCAATACATGGAATTAATTCCCTCCCCCTCTTAACGTTGGATGTTATCAAAAGTGACAGCAGAGTGAGGCCGTCACAACACGATCTGGACCAGGACACCACTGGCAACCTGGTCAGAATCGGACCCAGCCAGCCAACAAACGTGCCGGGCTGGTGGCCAGGCCACTGGGGGGGACAACAGGGGGCTGTACAAACATGCAGCTGGCTGTCCCTGTCCCTGTGCTGTCCCCAGTGCCCTGCACCCCACCGTGATGGGCAGCCATGACGGCCTATGATGGGACAGGTGTTGCAGCTGCACCGAGCACAATTCTAGGCTATGTGGTGGAGGGCACGCTCCCTGGGGTAGCTCCATCCCCTGCCATTGGGAGAGGGGGGAAGAGGGACCCATTTCATCTTCTGAACCGGGGCCCATCCTAGCAGCGCAGCTAGGTTGGAGCTAGAGGTACCGCCCCTTCAGACTTGTTCCAGAGTCACCAGATATTGACTCATCATCTTCAGGCTATGAGGGTGATTACAGACGTGACGGGGCGCTAGTCGCCCCGGCACAGAATCGCCACGGGGATTCCCTGCCGGGATCACACCGGCACATTCAACAGATGTGCTGGCTGATCCCAGCGGGGAATCCGGGAGGGGGAGGGGCTGCGCGGTGCAACGTGCGGCCGCGCGGCCACGCCCCCCCACTCCCTCGCCGCCTGCCCTCTTGGGAGACGGACAGGCGCCGTGGCCAATGCGGCTGCAGTGCCCACCCTAATTGTCCACGGCCCGAAATCCCGCCATGGATTCTGGGCCATGGTAGTCGTCCAGACGGGATGGGCCCCTTCATCGCAGCAGGGAATCACATTCACCACACGAACGGGGCCGGCCCCACCGGTTCTGCCGATCGCGTGGTGAATGTGATTCCCTGCTGCGATTGACGGGGGTGAGCATCTGGGGGGAACGTCCGTTCCCCCTTCAGACGTGACGAGACCTTTCTCGCCCCGTGGGAATCCACCGTGGTTGAGCGTGATCTCGTCACGTCTGAAAATACCCTGAGTGAAATCCTCATTTCCCTGGGTTATTCAAGGACACCACTAATTTTTTCCCCCCCCATTGTTGTATCAGAAAGGGGCGGAGTGAAGAGGTTTTCCCTCCTTCTTCCTGACACGGCCGCACCCCTTGTGGAATGTTGTGGTGTTGGTGTGTTCCAAAGGGGCAGAAGAGTCCCTTTGCCCCTCCCCTTTCCTGGCCAACGTTTATCTGAGGTGGAGCTACCTGCTTCTCACTTTCCTCTGTTGTTTTACCCTACTGCTCACTACTGTCTACCTCCATGTGAACAGACCAGCTTCTCCGGAGTCCCCTGTTGGTGGGCTACTGTGTCCCACTCCAACAGTCTACTGAGTCCCACCAAACACAACTGAAATCCTGATTTCTAGGGCAGAATTATTCATTTCCAACAGTGCAACAAAAAGGGGAGTAAAATCACACATGAAATATAGGGCTAGGTTTTCAGTTTCCCCAGGGGGCAGCCTGGGATCAGGGGTGTTTTCTCCTTCTGCTTCCTCTCTGTCGCTTCTCTGATGGATCTCAGGTTGTCAACAGACCTTTCTCCGGAACATCCCAGGGCCTTGCCGGCGGAGTGGGCTGGCCAAACCCAGACCACCAGCCCGAAGCGAAACTGCTGTCTGTCTGTTTGATGGACCCATGCTGCAGCTCCACATTCAGCAGGCTCAAGGTTTTTAATAATCTGCTCCATAACTACCTGAGAAACATCCCCCAGTATTACCACATGACATGGTCAGGGGACTGACCCCCAAAGGTTTGTCGTCTTCAAACACTTGCCAGAGACCTGCTCATGCAAAGACTTACAGATCATTTGTGCAACACTCCTGTCCTTTGCAAACCAGCCACTTGTTCTTTAATCTGCCTTTTTATTTTTATATAGTACAGCAATGTTCCTGGTGCTGAACAGTTATGACTTTGAGGGAGTTCCCTCCCTGTTAGGAACTTGCAATCTAGATGGACAGAGGAAGGTAAACATAGAGTGCTTTTAGATGGAGAGCAGCCCTGGTTTTTCCCTTGTCAGCCTGCATCACCCCTGGGCTGGCCAGTCTGTCTAAAGCCCCCACTGTCTAATGTGCAATGAGAGCATGTGCCACCTGCTCTGGGGCAGCCGTGCCAGTGATATTCCGGAATGTCCCAGAGCGCCGCTAGCATGGTGGGCCGACCAAACACGGGGCACCAGCCTGAAGCGGAACTGCTGTCTGTCTGCTTGATGGACCCATGCTGCAGGTCCACGTTTGGCAGGCTGTTTCCCCAAGCAATGTTTGGCCTGGGTACGGTACGAAGACAGCATTGGTGGCCTTGGTTGACAATCTCCATCTGGCGTTGGACCAGGGTTGTCAGACCTTACTGGTCCTGCTAGACTTTTCGGCTGCGTTTGACACAGTCAATCATGAGGTGTTGGTGACTCGCCTGCGGGACCGTGCCAGAATTGGTGCAACGGTCTTGGACTGGTTTCGTTCATTCCTGGCCGGGAGAACTCACCAGGTGGTCTTGGGGCTGTCTCTTATACACATCTAGATGTGTATAAGAGACAGGGGCACGAGGGTGCCATTCTGTCCCCCCTCTTGTTTAACATCTACATGCAGCCGTATGGGGAGATCGTGAGGGGGTTTCAGGGCATGCGGTGTCATCAGTACTACCTGATGACACTCTGCTCTACCTCTCCTTTTCCACCGACCCAGGCCATGCAGTCTCCTTATTTTCCCAGTGCCTGTCAGCTGTGGGGGCTTGGATGAGGTCGAGCCATCTGCAATTGAATCCTGACAAGACGGAGGAGATGTTGGTGGGCGAGGGCTTGGGGGACCTGGGGGTGGTTGAATCTCCTCTTGTTGTGGGGGTTCACCCTCCCATGGTCTCTCAAGTGCAGAGTCTGGGTGTGCTCCTCGATTCACAGCTCAGTCTGGAGTCTCAGGTTGTGGTCGTGGTGGGGAGTGCGTTTTGGCAGTTACATCTTGTCCGGCGGCTTCAGCCGTATCTCTCAGACTCTGACCTCGCCACTGTCATCCATGCCTTCATCATCTCGAGGCTGGATTACTGTAACGCGCTCTACATGGGGCTGCCCGAGAAGTTGGTCCGGAGGCTGCAGCTGGTGCAGAATGCTGCGGCCCATCTCCTTGCAGGGGCGGGTCGCAGGAAAAGCATGACACCAGTGCTCCGGACTCCGCACTGACTTCCTATAAAGTACTGGGCCAGGTTCAAGGTGCTGGTTTTAACCTTTAAAGCCCTTCACCACCTGGGCCCTGCCTATCTGCGGGACCGCCTCACTCCCCATGTGCCCGTGCGACCCTTGAGATCGTCCGTGGGAGCCTTTTTGGAGGGTGGCCACCAATGTTAGATCTTTTTCAGTGGCTGCCCCTGTGCTGTGGAACTCGCTCCCAGAGGAGGCTCGGTTGGATCCCACTCTCCTGCTGTTTCGGCGTGTATGTAAGACCTGGCTGTTCCGTCAGGCTTTTGGTGAGGGGTAGAGGTGGGGGTTCCCCACATACTGTATTTTTAAATTGTTTTTAAAATGTTTATATTGTTTTTATTGAATGCTGTTTGCCGCCACAGGCTGCCTTGAGGGCAGGAGGGGCGGGATATAAATTTTAAATAAATAAAAAATTAAATAAATAAATAAAATATAGTTGCAGGTGCCAGTCTAGAGCTTTGGACAATTGCCCACGACTTTATAGTGCGGAGGCAGGGAGCTGCACAGGTGGAACGCAGTAGGGTTGTGCCCTGCATTTTCATTATTTTGATAACGAAAACTAAATGTTCACCTTTTTGTTTTTGTTATTACAATAACAAAAATGATAACGAAATCAATAACAAAATTTTGTTATTGGTATCGTACGAAACCAAAAATTTTGTTTTCGGTTTCGTTTCAGTTTTTGTCAGTGCGTCTGTGGGAGGGGGCTATAATGAGATGCAGTCTGCTGTCAGTTCTGTTACTGGCACTTCTATCACACACACACACACACACACACTGATGAAAACTGAAACAAAACGGAACACAAAATGTTCGGTTTTGTGCGATACTGATACCAATAACGACACCGATAACAAAAAATGAAATTTTGTTATTAACGAAAATGAATAATGACAGTTTTTAATAATGAAAACAAAAAAATGAAAACGAATAATGACATGGGTCCTTGGTGCACAGCTCTTGACTGCAGGCCGGAGGACCCAATGGGTCCATCTAAGGCTGACCCAGTCAGGACTGGAAGTGGGTGGACGCCATGGAGCAGCTCCTGGGGCAGGCTGCCTCCGCGTCCGTCTAAAAGCACCCAAAAAAAAGGAGAATGTAGGAAGACAAAGGGACACATTCATAAAGTGATAAGTTGCAGGTTCTTAGCTTAGTTACGGGGGGGGGGGGGAAATGAGAGGAAGATCATCATCATCCATCATCCATCCATCATCATCATCATCAATGTGACCACAGAGCTAAGGAAAGCCTGATGGATGATGTTGGGTTTTAGGAAGGGTTTGAAGGGAGAGAGCAGCAGAACAATGTAATCATGGATGATGTTCCAGGCATAGGAGGAAGCAGGTGGAAAGGGGTGATGATGGAAGGAGCAGGAGACTCCGGGGGAGGTGAGGATAGACAAGGAGTAACGTTCTCATGTGGGGAATGAGGGCAGAAAGATGGGAAGGAGCGAGGACCTGAAGAGTCTTGAAAGTGAGGACCAGGAGTTTGGGTTGGGAGCAAGGGTGGAGAGGGAGCAGAGGAGGGGTTCCTTAAGATTTGTCTCAACTGTGGGTGTTTTCAGACAGACAGCAGCCCGGCCTCTGCTCCACCTCACCCTAGCATGGCCTATCCATCTAAAGGCAGGCCACCAGATGTATAGGCCTGTGGAGCAGGCTGCTCCAGCCTTGCTTGTAGTGTTCTAGAACATTCCGCAGTACTGTGCCAACTGAGTGGAATGCCCAAACCCGGGGCGCCAGCCTGAGGCCAAGCTGTGGTCCATCTGCTCGGTGGACAGCCACTGCAGCTGCGTTCTCGGCCAGTGGTTGCCCTGGGCAACGCCACAGTGTTGTGGACAGCAGCCTAGAGCATTGGGCAATCTGCCCACAACTCTGTGGTGTGGAGGCAGCGTGCCGCATCGTTGGACCATGGGCCGCAGCAGCTGCCAGGTCTGTGTAAACCTGACCCAGGTGGGGCTGGATGTGAGCAGACACCACTGGGGGTGAGCAGTCCCAGCCTGTCTGTTTACACCCAATGTATTCACATGGCTGCTGTTTTCCTTGCATTTCAAAGGCTCGCCCCTTGGTGTCGGAGAACAAGGGGTCATCCAGGAGCACAATAAGCAGCAAGGATTTCACACAACACTCAGAACGCGGGTTTGTGCCACTCCCTACTCTAAACAATGGTGTCTGAATGAGGCTTTAGGGCCGCACTGAGCCACACCATGACTGCAAATTCATGTCTTGCACCACAACACCTCAAGGTCGTCCTCTGATGCAAACTAATTTTCTAGCAAAAATGCATTCTTTATTACTGAGAGGGGGAAAAAAACAAATAAGACAGCCTACAGAAATGTCATTTTATTTGGTTTTGTGAGTGCAAAAAGAAAATATGGAAAATTCCAGTGGTGCCGACATTTCAAAAACCTTTGTTAAAATAAATGCAGTAATTTATTCCCTCCAAGCATTTTGATCTTTCTGTTTCTCTCCTCCTTCCCCCCTCCTCCCCCCCACGTATGCCTCTGGATTATTATTATTGTTAGTATTCTTCCAACAGAACTTTTAGAAGTCACGCTAATGAGTGGGAAAACCTGTTGAGAGTGACTGAATTTTGCAAATTAGCAAGTAATTGGGCAAACTCAATTAAAAAAAAATCTGAGACTGATGCATCACAAACTGCACTTGGTTCATTTATTTTGATAATTGTCATTTGTTTTTTTTAATTATTTTTCGTGGCGTGTACGAGTGAGCGGAATAGAGTGGGGGTGACTGGAAGTAATAATGTCAAAGTAATAGGCGGCTTTGTGAACACAGCCTCCGCTATTAATTTGTTGCTCAAAGCTAGGGCTGAAAAGAGTACCTGGGGGGGAAATGGTTTGGGATTGTGTTTTACCAAAACCCGAATGCCCTGTGGTGAACTATGGAACAGGTCCATGGGGCCTGGGCCTATTGAAGCCCCCTGAAACCAAGACCCCCACCCTTGTGGAAGCTACCAGTGCTGCTTTTCTTCTGCAGAAACAGCTCGCAACAGGCAGCACGGGCAGCGTCCTGTTGCCCGCTAGCGGATCTCTGCCATCATTGCCCTAGGGAAGGTGATGGTTATGGCAATGCTCTTTGGGTACAATGCCTTTTGGGGCCCAAGGTCCCAAGAATTCTTAATCTGCCTCTGGGACTTCCAGTGCTGGCCACTGTTGTATGCAAAATTTTGGAGTACATAGACCGTGGGTCTGAATCACTTTGTCAACAATATAAAGGATTGGGCCCAACCTTCTTTAAAACCAAAGGGATTATTTCCATGGAATCCATTTCATTTTGGATCAGATCCTAAAAAATTTGCTCAAGGTCACACACACACTAATCAACAAGTGCTAATTCCCAAGCCCTTTCTGCAGCAAACATGGGTAGGCCAAGCAATTTCTCCTTAGCACAGAACCCTCTTTTCTCCTATCTGGCACTTTTGCTTTGGCCTTACACCATTTGGCTGCTAAAATATCCTGACTGTTACGTGATTCTCTCGCTGCTGACTAAGGCTGGGAAACTGCTGCATCACTCTTGCTTCTGAAATTTAAATCCGAAGCAAAAAAAATGTCCTGGTGCAGCCGCAAGGAGATATCCTTACATCTCAGCCAGACAACTGGATCCAACAGATAGACAAGGCCAGCGGCACCTAAACAAAACATCATAGATGGTGCAAAGTAAATTAGATTTTAAAAAACTCTTCCACTTCTAATAATCTAGGTTGCTAGCCTGCAGCTGCACTACCTTCTGTGAGGATCTTGTCAACTCTTGTAAAAGCAACGCTGGGCTGGGTGTTGAAATAGAAAAGCTGCAAGGAATGCCTGACTAGCAGCACAGTAAGCAGCCTTGAGGATTCAGTCGGTGGGCCAGTCCTAGACTGTAATAATGGATGGACATTTAAATGCAAATATTTATTCTTGGCCACCCATCCCAAGCCGTGTGTCCTGATTACAGAATTTCAGCAGGGGCATAGAGGCCAAGACTGTACAGGATCAGGACCAAACTGGAACTGAATGATGGTCCAAACAGAGTCCAGAGGCAGGGCAGGATGGATCGGAGCAGATACATTGTGGAGTTGGGCAGAGCAGATTGCAGAAAGGGCAGCATGACTAGATAACCCACCCAACATCCTGCTGCTGAAAATCAGCTCGTCTTGATCTGCCAAGCAGCCACACAGAGATTTAGGTGGGGGCAAGGCTGAGGCCAATCAGGAGGCTGAGGTCCGTCATCACAGCAGCCCTTTATAGAGCTGAAATGAAAACCTATTTTCCTTTTTGCGAAAAAAATCGCGGAAATGGCATGACCAATTTTTGCAGAAATCGAAACATTTTGGAAATGAAATTTCAGCCCTATAGCTGAAACAAAAAGCTATTTTCCTTTTTGCAAAAAAAATAATAAATCAGAAACAAAATGGCCAATTTTGGCAGAATTCGAAACATTTCTGAATCGGAAAGTTTGGGTCCAGCCAGAACACAGCGGCACTGCAATGCCAGGGTCTCAAGGGTACTGATCCAACTTCCATGGGTTTGGGGACCTTTAAAGTAGATTAGAATGCCAAGCTCCTTGGTCCTTGTGGTTATTAGAGATCCCACCCGTCTAGCAATCATCTTGATAATTCTAGCATCCCAGAAATAATGCAGATTCAGATGGCCCTACTGTTACCTGAATTGTATTTCAGGTTAGATGACCCTATTCTTATCTAAAATTAAATTCCCCTGCTTTTTCAACTGGACGAGACTTATTTAACTCCCTGTTCTCAATGCACCCTGTGTGAAGTAAGGCCTTAAATCATGGCTACATTCAGGGCCCGGCCCCCTATAAAACCAGTTGGACACTCAAGGCAGTCGTCCTCCCAGGGGAAGCACAGGTGGGCTGCATGTCTCTTGGGGCGCAGAGGATTCCTGGAACCCCAGATGGCTCAAGGGTTTGATCTTTCTCACAATAAGAGAACAAGGGGACCCTCTCTGAAGTTCAACAGCAGAAGTACTTTTTTCACTCAGCGGACAGCACAGGTGTGGAACTTGTTGCCAAAGGAGGCTATGAAAGCCAGCAGCAGAACAGGCTTCAAATGGAAACTAGATACATTCTTAAGAGGATTAAGCCATAATGTGAAGTGTGCAGGCTGTGGCTGGGGTGCGCTGTGCAGAACCTTGTCTGATGAGTCCAAGGGGAACGGGGTGCTGTGCAAACTCGGGGCTGGCACATGAACCAGGGGCAGGGGGGTGGGGTGGGGTTGGAGAACAAACAGATGTGTGGCGGGTGAAGAATCAGGCAGGCAAAACTAAATAGCAAACAGGGATTCAGAAGTCCTGGAGCAAACAAACAGGCCAGCAGAGCAGATACAAGAGCCAATCAGAACAGCTCCCAAAACAGAATTCCGACAGAGCCCAACCAGTCTAAGGGGACCTTCTATAGAGGCCAGCAGACAACCAGGAAGCTGGGGGCATGGCGCAAGCTTGAGTGGGTGGGTGTGGCCTGACTGGGATGGTGTAAATCCATCATTACTAGCCCTGGCCCTTGGCCAGAGCAGCACCATGATAGTACAGAGGCACCAGTTCCTGTACTCAGGGCCCCAAGAATGCCAGTTCAAGGCCAGGGTCCTGACACATAAATGCTTATGAGTTGGGCCTTAACCCTTGGCTACCAGTAGTTGGGAGTGGTTGGCAGGAGATGGGTCACACCTCCATGACCTGTACTTGACTTTGCTCGAGCTACTGTAACTGGCCACTGTTGGAGACAGGATGCTGGGCTTGATGGACCATGGGTCTGATCCAGTATGGCACTTCTAATGTTCCTGAGGAGCCCTGAGGGCCATCCTTACTAGGCCTGGTTTGTGTCCCTGGCCATTCCCTGCTCCAGAAACTCCCCACATCTTCATGCAGTGCAAGAGCTAACCTGGAGCTTGTTTGCACTGAAGGAAGGAGTAAGGACTATCTTTCTTCTGAACAGCTGATTGGCAGGATGGAGAAGTGCTCCCATCTCTAGGGTTTCCACCTCTCTGACTTTGATCTAGATTCTTAGCTTTGACCTGTCGTCTCCAGGTGAAGCCCCTATTTCCATGGGGTTTTTTTTAATGTGGGGGGCACTACTAGATTTTCCCACCCCCCATAGCAGGGGGGGGGCAGAGCCATATTGAAAAGGGGTGTGTGTGTGAAGAGACTAATCTCCTGCTGTCTGTCTGATGTAGCCCGGCCCCATGGAGCATTGTGATGTCACAACAGCAAAGAGGCATGGCCCATGGGGAGACCTTTTGTCCCACCCCCTTTCTGATATGGTCTCATCCCTTTTCGGATCAAAGATTCAGGGGAAATGGGGATCGTGTTCATTTCCGCAAGCCCTGGAATGAGAGCTGTGCTGCAGCACTGGGAAGCAGAGGGGTGGGGAGAGCCGAAACTGACTTTGTCGAGGGATCCTGAAGGGCAAGGAACTGGCCTTGGCTGCATTCCAGGCCTCAGTTGGCCGCAAAAGTCTGCACTGGGTCTGAAATCGGCATTCCGCCCTGCCCCCCCCCCCCCGGTGTTTTGATTCTGTCAGCCGCCATTTTATTGTAACGGTGACAACCACATGTGCACGCACCGAATGGCCATTTTGCGCCTTCACCGATCATTCAATCGGAATTCCAATCCAACATTTCATCAAAATTTCGACTTCCAATCGAAATACCGACGGCCGTTCTGTGTTTTGCGGAACTGGTCCGCAAAAAAACAGAATGGCTGTTTCGAACCGGCCCTAGCTTGCGCTTCATTTGAGGTGTCCTGAAGCCCTATTGGCCCCTGGAGAGAGATATTCTAGGAGTATGAAGTGGGGAGGATAGCACTGGCTCTTTTTAGGATGTGTGGGTTTTTTCCTTTTATTGCAACAGTGTCACTTTAATTCCGAACTGAGCCCCTTTTGTCTCTGGCACACACAATATTGAGGGCTCTCATGTTTAGGATGTTTGTCATTCAAGCAGGTATCTCGGTTGTTTGTGCTGAGTCTATCTCCAGTCTATGAAACCCATTCATCGCTCTCCATTCAGAATACAAACACAGCTCTGGTTTTCTCCAGCCCAAGCTCCCTCCGGACCAGGCCCCAGACATTCCGAGTATTACATTATACGTTAACACGTTAACAAGGAGACACCAGCTAACCTGCACAAAAGTGTGTCCACCGTCTGATGTATTTATTTGTTTTTAATGCATCTATTTCTCATAATAGCAGCTTGGAACAAAATTCTGATTGGTTTAGTGCTCCCAGTAAGTTTTGTTCAGCCAATACAACAATGCCACCTTCTGGTGCTGATGTGGCTTAGCATATCTCTCTGGCTAAGGAGCATTTTGTTGCAATTTACACACACCTTAAAGTGCTGGTCTTTCAATCTTCTGGGTTTACAAGTTCACAAGTAAGTTCCAGATGCATTCTTCACACATGCACACACACACACTGCCCTAAGGCAGTTCCTGGATGCATTCTTCACACAAAAACTGCCCTGAGGCAGACTAAAGTATCCGCAGCTGTAGACATGAGGGGCTGCCATGGAAACCAAGTGACCACAGCTTCCTGGAGCAAAGCAGTTTACCAGGAGAACTTTTTACGCATACAAGTTCTGGGAGAAGTTCTACGCAGAAGTTCAAAGAGCCAGATGTTTAAGATCTGGGTGAGTGATTTAGACACACAGGAAGTTCAGGATGTAACATCAAACATGCAGGAGAAATGTGTGTGTAAAAACACCCAATAAGACACAGGAAGGCAAGCAAGATGTTTTGCAGCCATTATATTTTCTTTGCCATTTGCTGCCATCTAGAATTCTTGAGATTTCTTTTCCCTGCAGGGCTGAGACGGTGTCTGAAGTGTCCAGCCGGACATTTCTGCCTTAATGGGACTAGTCACCCAAGTCCATGCCAGCCAGGCTCCTATAATCCTCTCGAAGGGCAGGATGAAGCCACCGACTGCAGAGCCTGTCCAGCGGGTAGAGCGTGTACACAAGCTGGTTTGGCTCAGCCAGATGCGGAGTGCATGGCAGGGTGAGGATGACTTTACCTGTGGTCTTCTTTTGTGCCGCTTTAGGTGGGTGAGGTTGGCTCCATCTTGACTGCTGTCAGGCAGGCGACTCTTTGAACTTCCAGGTGATGTGTGAGTAACAGGGTCACAGTAAAGAGGTCGGAGGGAGCACCGTGAGGTGGACAGGTGTCCGGCCCAATACCCTCACCGCGCTCCCTCTGACCTTCAATTTGCCCCTACGGTGCTTTGAAAGGAGAGGATGGCCACAGCCAAAGAGATCTGGTGAACAATAGGTTCAGCACCATATCCCCTACAGAGGTAGTCCTCAAACCTTTTTGGAACCATGCCCCTTCCCACACTTCCACTTGTCAGTCATGGTTGAGCCCCCCCAACCCACCTGTCCACCCACACACCTTGCTACCTCTAGTCCTCTCCTCATTCCCACCCTCCGGCCACTTCCTTTCTCTCTCCCACACTTGTTCTTTGACTCTATGCCTCCCCTGCCACCCCGTTACTTTGGAGATTCACCTTAGCGAGAGTGTGGAATTGAGAGTTTGATATCTGGAATCCTTCTAGTGGCCTGGGTAGGGGTGCTGGCTCCCATGTTTGAGAACCCAAGCCCTACAGTTAGGAACTCTCTCTTCCTAGAGGCTCACCAAAGCATAAGTCTTCACATTTTTCAGAGGCGATGTAAGACCTTTTTATTTGGCCCAAGCATTGGGCAGGTGAGGATGGAGTTTGGGAAGATTAGGAGGCTTTTATATGGTTTTATGCATGTACATTTCTTATCTCTTTTTATGTTTTTTTAAACCTTCAATACGATCTACTACAAAAATGAACAAAATATTTAAGGTGTATTTAGAAATATAACTTGTAATATCAGAGAAACAAGGTTTGCTTTTATATATTACATCTGATATAACATTTCTAGATATCATCAGGGGAGCAGAAAACATAATTAGCATTTTTTAGAAGTGGTCAGTGACCTAGTGATTCTGTCTCTTTCATTATTGCCTTTTCAAGTTACGCTACTAAGCAGGTTTCTTAGATTTACAAGTCCTTCCTTCTCTTTTATTACTGGATTGTCTATATCTTACAAAAAGAAAAAGCCCAAAAGAAGACTCTTAGGGCCTTTTTAAAGGAGCAGGATTTCTCCCGCAGTTTAAATGTGGCTCTAGGAAACCCCCATGGGGGGGGGGGGGGGGCTTTAGACACACTTCCGTGAACCGGAAGTCGCCCGTGCGCCATTAGAAACAGCAGCATCATTGTTTCTCAGCTATTACATAGAATATATTTCTACATACGCATTATATATTTATTTTGTTTTTTGTAGTAGAGCTTATTGGTTTATCTTTTGGCTTGATCTACACATTTCTGGATCCTGATAGTCTTGTTGACCCACCTTGAGCCTCTGGGAAAGGGTAGGATATAAATTTAAATAAACAAAATGTCACCTATGAATCCTCAGGGCTTGGTGAGTGACCTTCCAACATGGAACTTCCCCGTCCCTTCTGACTGGCCTTCGGGAGCAACAAATGGGTATTGTCAGCATGGGAGGAAGATGATAAAAGGGGCATTATCAAGTATTGGGACCCAGGTGGAGGGGCAATGAAAAGCTCTTACGTTTTGGTACCTCTCTTACATGCGCACGCGCGTGTAGGTCAATACCAACACCTTGAATCAGGTCCTATAGTGGGTGGAGAGTGTCTTGTCTGAAAACACCCAATAATAATGGGTGACTTCCGTTACCCTAGTGTTGACTGGGTGAATGTCTCCTTGGGGCATGATGCAGAGGTCAAATTTCTAGAAGCCATAAATGACTGCTTCTTGGAGCAGCTGGTCCTGGTGAGAGGACGAGCTACTTTGGATCTAGTCTTAAGTGGAGTGCAGGACCTAGTGCATGGGGTAACAGTGGGTATTTTCAGAGGTGACAGGGCGGCATTCGCCCTGTCATGGAAACAACCCTGAGATTCCCCGCCAGGATCACTCCGGCACGGTCAACAGACGTGCCGGGGGATCCTGGTGGGGAATTGGGGCGGGGCCATGCAGCGCAACCTGCAGCCACAGCGCCCACCCGAAATGACCACGGCCGGGAATCCCGGCGGGGATTCTGGGCTGTGATTACCATCCAGACGTGATGGGGCCCCTTCATCCCTGCCGGGAATCTCATTCACAACGCGATCGGCGCCGGCCCCGCGGGTTCAGCCGATCGCGTGGTGAATCAGATTCCCGGCGGGGATTGAGCATGGTTAACATCCGGTTCCCCAATAGACGTTACGAGGGCATTCCCCACCACAGGGAATTGACTGTGGTTGAGCGTGATCTCGTAACGTCTTAAAATACCCAGTGATAGAGCTGCTTGGCCATAGTGATCATAATATAATCAAATTTGACATACTTACAGGAGGGAGAATGACAAATAAAACTACCTCAGTAACATTTAACTTTAAAAAGGGGGAGCTATGCAAATACGAGGAAACTAGTTAGAGGGAAACTAAAAGGAGATGTTGTGAGCATTAAATGTCTGCAAGAGGCATGGAGGCTATTGAAAACGTCATCTTGGAAACAAAAAGTATTCCACAAGTAAAAAAAAGTAGCCAGAAGACCAAACATCTGCCAGTGTGGCAAAAGGGTGAGGTGAAGGAGACTATTAGAGCCAAAACTGTGTCCTTTAAAAAACAGAAGACTAGTCCTAATGGGGAAAATAGGAAAGAGCATAAGCAATGAGAAATTAAAAGCAAAACATTAATAAGGCAGGTCAAGAAGGAATTTGAAGAGTGACTTGCTAAAGATGCAGAAACTAATAATAAAAGCTTGTTCAAATACATCAGATGCAAGAAGCCTGCTAGAGAGTCAGTTGGGCCATTAGCTGATGGTAAAGGGGGCACTCATGGAGGCTAAGGACATTGCAGAGAAATATATTTGAATTCTTTGCTTCAGTCTTCACTGCAGAGGGTGTTGAGGAAATACCCATGCCGGAACTATTCTTTGTAGGTGGAGGGTAGGTCCATTAACAGGTATTAGCCAAGTAGGTCTGGGGGGACATAACCTCTGACTATCCAGAGCTGGGAGCGAACAGTAGGGAACAAATCGCCCCCGACCTGTTGGATACTTCTCCCAAGTGTCTTCCATCCTGTCTCCCAAGTGACCGAGATTGGCCACTGTTGGAGACAGGATGCTGGATTAAGTGGATCATTGGTCTGACCCAGTACAGCACTGCTTATGTTCTTATGGCTTGGTTTATATTTTGTCAGATATGCGTGTCCAATGGGTTCTTCCAGCCCTCACACGCCCAGCAATGCTTGCCCACCGGGAACGTTCAGCAACCATTCCCACCTCTTTGATAAGTCCCAGTGTGAGACGTGTCCTGCCAGATTCTTCTGTACAAGAGGTATGTCCCTTGCTGGGCCCTTGCATCTCCATGGGGTTCGGCCAGGAACACTGAATTCCCATTAGCCCTTCTGAGTAGGTTGATAGTCTGGGGCAAATGAGGAGAACGACTTGTCCTACATGCCCCAAACCTTGGGCAAAACAGGTAAATCTAAATCCAGACAGGTGCACAATCACTGCGTGACAGATTCACCCCTTATCAGGGGGTCGGTTTCCCCCCCTAAATAGGCACCAGTCTCTCAGTTCTTCAGTTTAGCAGCTTTATTTCACACTTCTGAGCCACTTCCTTGTTTATTGTGAGACTCCAACGTAGGGATCTTCGGGCAGTGGACTCTCTTAGCAAATCATAAATAAATCCCTCCAATATTAATATCCATATCCCTCCCGTCTCATGCTCCAAGGTTGGTCTGGAGGCAGCGAGCTCCATCCACCAGCCTTCTCCTCTAGACTCCCCTGGTGATCTCTCCTGCTAAGCTCTCAGCCTAGTCTTTAAATACTAAGGGCTTCTGGTACCTGATCAGCCCCAGTCAACCCCGTGCTCAGTTATCCCAAGCAGCTCCACGCGGGCTACTCAAGCCCTTGAACTGAGCTCCGGGGAGCAGGCAATCAGAGCCAGAGGTCACTTGGAGCAGGTGTAGCAGAGGCACTCAAGCTTACTCGACTACTTGCCATTCCATATACTGATGAGTGACCTTCAAAGTCTCAGTGCTAAACCCAAGGACCATTCCATGACCAGCCAGTATAAGTCAGCATCATGATCATACGTTTTAAGATGCTGCGTCTTCCTACTTAGACCTTTAGCTTTATTTTAAGGCTTTCCTTGGGTCGTGACCCTGCTGATAAAAAGAACCTTTCAGACCATGAATTCTCCCACTCACAAGAAGCCAAGGGTAGGATCCTCACCTCCTCCATCAATCCTACCTTGATCACTGTCAGAATGTCAGAGCCTAGCAGGTACATGAGGCGTGTCATTGGCTAAGCTCCCTCTCAAACCAGTCTAATGCCCATCTTTGTGTTCGCAGGAACAGGAGGGAAGCAGAAGCCCCCTGTCCCATGTCCTGCTGGTCACTACTGTCCCCCAGGCACAAAGCATTCAGCGCAGTACAAGTGCCCCCCTGGCATGTGGAGTAACAGAACAAGCCTGGCATCAGAGGAAGAGTGTTTGCCATGTCCGGCAGGCTGGTTTTGTGTGGCAGGAGCTCATGGACCATCAGGGAGCTGTAGCGCTGGGCATTACTGCCCAGAGGGTAAGTTGGACTCAATCAGAAATCTCCTGAAGGTGATGTTTGTTTATTTTATTTTTAATTCTTTATATTTATTGGTCGCCCCCTCATGCCTACGGCATCTCGGGGCGGCTCACGACAGTTAAAACAAAAAATCACATAAAAACAACAATATGAATTATTAAAACAACCCCCCCACAAACGTCCCCCTCCCTCCCCTCCCATCCTACCCTCCAACCCCCGCCCCCTACCCTGACCCCCACCCTCCCCTCCGAAGGCCTGGGTGAACAGCCAAGTCTTACAGACACGTTGAAAGGCCAACAGGCCTGGGGCCAGGTGAGTCTCCTCTGGGAGGGAATTCCATAACCGCAGCCCAGCCACTGAGAACACTCTCTCCATTGTGGCCCCCCGTCTTACATGGGGGACCTCCAAAAAGGTGCCCCCGGTGGACCGAAGGGATTGCTCTGAGGCACGGAGGGCAAGGCGGTCCCCGAAATGTAAGACATTTTTGTTCGGCCAGGCATTTGGCAAGCGGGGATAGGGCTACTGAGATGTGGACTGGGGGTGGGTGGGTGTCACACTTGAATTTTATTCAGTTTCCTTTGCTGCATTTTAATATACTAAGAGGTTAGTGAATTTTATTTTGGTTTATTTTAGAATTTGTCAAAATACATAAATAAAATAAATAAGTCTGTTTCCTGTTTGAATTTAACTTTCATCCAGCATTTGGACTGAAACAAAGATGCAATTTCATATCTGTGAATATAATTCATGTATTTAATAATACATGTATTTTAATAATAATAAATAATAATATCCAAACTATATTTGTAATGTGTGCAAAATTCACATTTCCATCTCATTTGTTCACTTTGCTTTGGATATTGAGTTACTTGTTGGTTCATTGTAAGTCTTAAAGAACTTCAGGACTACATAGTGCTACCAGAATGAACAAAACCACATGTAACCTTATTTTTCCCCTTGATTGGTTGAGCACGAAAATTAAATTAAGTGCCATATGTGAATGAATGTTGCGATTTCAAATTCAAAGCTTCTCATCAAGATCCTGCCCCATCTGCTGTTTCTGTAAATGTTCTTGCTGGTAAACTAGCTTGCTTCAATATTCTTTAGAGCAGTGGCTCCCAAACTTGGTGGCTTTATTTCTCCATTTTGAGACTTAAATATAGAATCCCTTAACTTCAGATAACAGCAAAGACAAGCACAAATACGTTGGGTTCATGAAGCCCATCTGCAGATGGCATGATCCCACGTGGAGTCCTGCCCCCACAGTTTGAGAACCTACATGAGGGGTTGCAGATCTGTTCTTTCTAGGGAAGTGCAAACAGAATGGGGTTCGAATGTTCGGACGTTCGGTCATTCGGTCCGAAACCCGAGTTCGGGTTCGGTTGTTCGGTTCGGCCAAACTTAGCCGAACATTCGAAAATAGCGCTATCGATACCAATGCTGAATTCGAAGATTTTTTCGGTATCATTTGGCCCTGAAACAACCCCTGGTCTCCACCCCTGGTGCCAGGAAGTCTGCTCCTCAGCTGCCAACCCCTTCCAGTTATGTTTTTCCCACCCAAAGTCACGTTTTTCCCACCCCCAAACTCATCCGAACTCACCTGAACATGACCGAACTGTTTGGCCGTTTTCAAGTTCGGTTTGAACGTTCGGTTCGGACGTCCGAACAGACCGAGTTTGGTCCAAACTCCAAACATCTGAACCGCGTTCACACTTCCCTAGTTCTTTCACTCTCTGGTTATGGTATCTCTTCTCTCTCTGGACAAAGGCACATGGACAAGCACCCAATTTCCCTGCCCTGCAGGAACATATAGCAACAGGCTGGGAAATGGTCGACTGGAAGATTGTGCCACTTGCCCCAAAGGATCCTACTGTCTAGTTGGAACTGCCAAGACAGCTCTCTGCCTGGAGTAAGTAGAGTGTGTTGTGCTGTCCAAAGGGAACCTTTGGGACCAAGGGGGGTGGGTATTGATCCTGCCCCATTTGCTGAAATGGATTGCTCCATTATGGCCTGGTGTGAAACTACCAAAGTTGGTCACTATTGGACGTTAACCTAGATGAACCATTGGTCTGACCCAGTCTGGCACTTCTTATGTTCTCATGAGCTTCCCCAGCCAGGGTTAGTTATTTCAGATAGAATCACTAACACCCTTGAGCTGCTCTTCTAACAAGTGGCACAAATCACCTATTTAGTCGCCCTGATAGTAAAAGCAAAAGGGTGGTTAACATGGGTCAATGGGTTGTTCATCCAAAAGGCTGGGTCATGAGAACGCACCCTAATTCTTTGATTCATGCAAGGGAGGACCTCCGAATCCCCCCCCCCCCCAAATCTAGGATAGACCTGTATTTAGCATGCAATACACCCTTGGTATAATCCCTGCATTATAACAGACCCCTGGTTCTAACAAACTTAATAGTTCCCTTCTTCCTTATAGTAACTCATAACCCTAACCCTATCTCTTGCTACTATAATAAAAATGCTTAGATCCCAAGTAAAGTTGAAACAGATAACTATAAAAATGGATATACCGATTGAAATTGCAGTACCCAACCCAGTAACAACAGGTACTAATTGGTACTCAATTCAGGCTACCTGATGTACTAAAATACCATTTTTGTCCCAATTTTTCAACTTCCAGGACCAATTTTCCAGCCCCTGATACTGTTTTTTAATATATTTTTTTACTTACTATCCTGATTCCTTTACTGATTTACTGATCAGTATCGATTAGTAACTCAATAACGGTAATACCTGGTATTTTAGGGTAATCCGGGGCCTGATCGGTACTCTGGTACCGATATAGGGCAACTGATATGACACCCAAAATTGTGGGTATTACCTGTGGGTAGTTACTCATTTCAGCTCCAATCCCAAGGAGTGTGTTAGAGAGTCAGTCAGTATAGCCTAGTGGATAAGATGTCAGACCTAGGAGTCCGTTTTTCAAATCCCATTTTAGGCATGAAATCACTGGGTGGTTCTGGGCAAGTCACTATTGCTCAACCTTAGTTCTCTATCAGTAAAATAAGAATAAAATGACCGACTTTACAGCATTGCTGTGAGGCAGGGGTTTGGCTATAACAGGTGCAGTTGCACCTGGGCCCATTAGCTTGGGGGCCCCACACACATGTCGAACACATCTGCACACTGGAGTGGAGTGTCCCAGCAGGAAGCGCATTCCATCTTCTGCACCAGGGCCCGTTCCCACCCGCCTTATGCCCCTGCTGTGAGGGTGAGCTAGATAAGAATTATAAAGCACTTTAACATTAAAAGCACTATCGAAATGGAGAATAATAATAAGGTTGTACAGTGTTTGTCTGCAAATGGAGAGCTGCGTGTTTCTGGATGGCCAATATTGGTGCACGTTCCATTTTGAACAGGGGAATTTTCTGCTGGTTTTCTCTGAGCCTCACCCCATGTGCCTCCTGGGCGTAGCTCTAGAAGAAGAGCTTACTCTTGTTATCTATTTTGAGTGGCAAATAGTAGGGATGGGACTATTGGTATTGGATTAATCTGATAATGTCGATAATTGGTGATATTGTATTAATCCGATAATACCGGTATCGGCATATCGGTATCGGCATATCATTTTTTAACATTGCCGATTTTTCGGATCTTTAAGATTGCGGCCATTTTAACAATGGCCACAATGTTAAAGATCCGAAAAACAGGAAATGTTAAAAAAACGATATGCCGATACCGATAAATCCGATATTGGATTGATCCGATACCGATAAAACCGGTAACCGATAATTTGCTGATAGTCCCATCCCTAGTAAATAGAGAGAGGAGATTTTATTTATCTATTTATTTATTTATTTTTACAGAAAAGCCCAAATTCTGGCAAATGTTTTGTATCATCTTGCTGAAAAGGAAAATACTTTTCTTTCTTTTTAAAAACAAACAAACTTTCTCCCCATTTTAAAAATAGATTTTTGGCAGAAATTCTGTTTCATTCCTTGCTTCACAAGAGCAAGATAGAAAAGGTGCCAGCTGTTACCAAAACGAAAGGAGAAAATGTACAACAAAAATCCTCCCAATTTTTTGGCAGGTAGGGAATTTTTTTAGCACACAAATTTAGGTAATTAAAAAACCCTATTTTTGGCAATTTATTTTTATGTTGGGACAGTGTGGTCCAGTGGTTGTCGTGCTGGTCTTGGATAGTCCTTATGTTTGCATCCTGGTCTCACTGGATGGGCAAGTTATTTCTCTTATTTATATAGTTCTTCCAATATATATATTTCCTCAGTAAGTTTTTATATATATATATATATAAATTTATATACATTTTATATATTATGCTAAATTTTATATATATACATTTTATATATAAAAATAAAAACACTATATATTTGGGGAATTGAGGCTGAGAGATAGTGACTTGCCCAAGGCCGCTGAGTGAGTTCATGGCTAAGATAGGAACTGAACTCTGGTTTCCCAGTCCAACACCTTATCCGCTAGGCCACACTGGCTTTTTACCACGTGGGACTCTTCCTTCTTATTCAGGTCTGCAGCGCGGTGACAGGCACCTAATAGAAGAAGAACCATCTTCTGCATAAAACATGAAGCCGAGGCCGTGATATCTTGCAGTTATTAAAGGCTGAATGGCACTGTTTGCAAGTGTAGGAATGACAAGTTTGGCTTCCTTGGATGCTGAGTGCCATGCACTTTTGTGAAGTCTCGCTCTTCGTGAAACAGATGCTGCCTTTTGCCATGGTGATAACAGAGATACCAGAGTATCCAATGCAGGGAAAGGGAGATGCACACAAAGGAAGAAACCCATTTCATAGTGTGACAAATACAGGAGATCGGAGTTCTCTTTCTGTAACTGCCACTGGTTTGTCTAACTCAGGGCTGAGGGACCACATTTTGGTTTGATCCAACCTACTTTCATTTTTTTGTTCTGTTTCGTTTTCCACCATGGTCAATTGGCTACGAAAAGGAGCATGAGGCACGGGTCTGGCCATGGCACAGTGGACAGAAATGGAAGTTTGCTCTGATAACGACAGCTATGGTCTTCATAATCTTGAGAGATGATCGTATGCAGTGTTGTACTTGGCTCTCATGCTAACCACTGCCACATCTGTTGGTCTCTCTTTGCTTAGGGGAACCTACCATACAGAGGAAGGAGCAATGGCGCCTGGAGACTGCACCCCCTGCCCTGGAGGATATCGTTGTCCTGAGCTTGGCACTGTTGTTCCTCAAGCCTGTGGTGCAGGCAGTTTTTCAGTAAGTGGCAATGGTTTTCTGCTGGCTCCTGTTTGCACTGACTGAATATGGAAAAGAGAATGGAAGGGAAAGTTCCTCAAGCCATGCGCTCTAATCCTCTGTTCCCTTGGGTTCCAAGGCTATGCCTGCAAAGAGTTTTCTGCTAATCTCCACTCGTTAATAGCACTAGATGCACAAACAGTGGGAACATTACTGTAGACAAGGCACAGTCATTACTGAAAACTCTGCTTCGGAGTAGGCCTTTACGATTTGGAGGTAGAAACGCCAGCAGCCTCTTAGCTGGCAGTGGGGAACATTAAGCAATTGACAGGTGCAGTGAATCCCTTAGTCTGTTGAACTGTGGAAGAGTCACTCACGGGAAGTTATGGGAAAACACTGAGGATATTCGTTTTTGAATAGCAATTTGAAGCCGTGGAGAAGATGCCGGAGGGGAGAGCCCTGCGCAATGGAACTTGTTGCCAGAGGATGTTGCAACGGCCAGTAGCATATCTGGGTTTAAACAAGGACTATATCAAGTTCTTCGAGGCTAGGTTCATAAATAGTTGTTTGTCAAGTAGATCAGGGAATGCATCTTCAGACACTTGGCAGCTGGGAATGAACAGCAGGGAATAGATCACTCCATTATGACCTAATGGGTACTTCTTTGAAGAGACCAAGGGTGGCCACTATCAGAGCAGGATGTTAGACTCAACGGATCATTGGTCTGACTCTGTAGCACTTCTTATTTTCTCATGTAGGGTGGAAGGTGGTGAGTCTCGAGACTGACAGTTTTTGGCTCTGATTTCCATAGTTATTAATGCAAGTCAGGGGAGCAGCAGAAACACAATCCAATTGACATGGAAATAGCTGTCACTCTAATAGGTTCTGGTGGCTTCCCAGTTGGCCGCTAGCACTTTTGTCAATGTTTATAATTTTGATGATTTTCCTGCTCATTGTCAGAATGATTATGGCTGCAGAAAGGCAGGGAGCAGAGACTTATTTTCAGGCTCACAGTGGGAAGGCAAATTGCAGTGGAACTGAACGTTCATTTTGCCATGGAAGGTAAAACAAAGGGTTGGATCCATAGAGACTGACAATGGACAAGAGAGTTACAAGCTAACGCCACGCCATATGCCTTATTTATCTGCGGTTGAAATTGTAATGAATAATTCTAGCGATTAATTCCCAGATTTCCATATTGATGGGGAAGCGGACCCTCATTGCTCTGCGATTCTGCTGATATCGCCATACAGGCTGGTTTTCTATCGCATCAGAATTTAAGTAATTATCACTGGAACTGTTCATTAAGATTGGAGAGGAGATAAATGATGAATGGGGAATTTATGTATGACAAATAGACCCAGATTATCTTTCAGTTGTGCCTTTTGATTCCAGAGTAACAATGAAGGGCTGCAGAGAGTAGGCAACTTCTGTCTTTTTCTGGCTTGCTTTCTTCTGATGGTAAAAGGAGCCACATTGGCAGCCAAGAGGATGTAGACTAAAGCTGAAATGGGCAGTAGATTTATTATTTTTGGATATTTATTGGATTTTTGGATGGTTGCCCAACACCTCCAGGCTCACCTCGACGCTATCGAATTCCTGGACCCGTTTCAGTCGGGCTTCCATCCTGGGTATGGTACGGAGCTTGTGCTTGTGACCTTGGTCGATGACCTGCATCTGGAGATTGACAAGGGGAATTCTACCCCGTTGATCCTGTTCGATCTTTCTGTGGCCTTTCCAATCCAATCCAATCCAATTTTAATTTATATCCCGTACTCTCTTATCAACAGATAACTTGAGGCGGCTTACAACAAGCAAAATAATACAATAATACATAATACAATAATACATCATCATAAATTAAATTCAACTATAGCAATCCCCAATCACAACTCCCAACCCTAACCCTTACATAAATCATACAATATGCCCTCCATCCATCTAGCAGTCTCCCAACACCTGCAGACGGGTAGTGTTAGCCATCCTGCCAAATATCTTCCACCTCCACCCTGCTGCCACCAGGGAGAAGCCCTCCTCTACTCCACCCCCTTGCTCTGACCAAGGGGAGGGAGTCTCTTCCTGGACAATAAACATATACCCCTCTTCCTCCGTCCAGATACTAATCACACCGTCTCCATCCATTGGCCCCCGCCATCTAACCCAGTCAGAGGTCACATCCAAAGGACATCTCCCCCCCCCCAGATGCGCCCCCTCATGGCATGAGCTCCCAGCATGGCCACCAACACAGCTACCAGCCACCCCCCACTTTTGAGGGGGTGGTCCCGAAGCCGGCCTCCTCACACCCCATCCCCTTCCATAAAACAGAGCTGCTGACAACCCAGTCTGGCTGTCAATTTGGGGAGATGGAAAGGGGCATCCCCCGCCCGTTGAAACCCCACAGCCTGGCTAAACGGTGGAGAAGACCCCCCCAAAGTTCTTCCAAGGAGGGGGAGAGGGCCCACATCTGCCCCCCACCATAGGTCCCACAGCTGGGGGAAGGGGCAAGCCCAACCCATTCCCCACAATAGCTCCCCCAGGGGAAACCACACACCCCCAATAAAGTCTCTAAAGGACGGGGCATGCTATAATCAACCCCCAAGTCTGTATTTGGGTCCTGCCCCCGGCCCAGCATACCACAAGATCCACAACCACTCGCTCTGACAGTCCTCCCTCTCGCAGCATCACACCTGCCTCCGATCACCCCTACTCGAACTGAACTAAGATCATCTGTTGTTCCTGCTGCCTCTCCCACCAGCGCCAACAGAGATCCCACCAGCTCTCCACACATCAGTGCTGCACCCATCCTCCGACCAAACCGGGGCTGATCTGCTCGCTGATCCTGCTGTAATACAGTCACTTGGATCAAGGTGGCGTGCTGCTGCTGCCTCTAGTTCCAGGGGCTTGTTAGAGCACCTAGAACCAGCACAAGTCCCACTGAACTGAATGGGATGTATTCCTGTGCTAAGAGCTAGTTCCAGCACTAAACAGCTGGAGTATTGCGCTGAGAGTCTGAACCCATTATTAGAGATGTGGGTGGCTGCAATTGTTCCATTTTGGGCAAACTGGATGTGGGTTCCCCGGCTCTGGCCAGCATGGCCCTTATTTGGACACTGCTGATTGAATAGACTAGGATGTCCCTGTGAGCCTAAAGCTGGAACTTCTGTTCAAACTGAAATCCCATGAGGTTCACCTGAATCCAGTCACTCAGCACCAAGCTTTGCAGATGTCCATGAGCAGCTAGAACTGGAAAGTAGCAGCGAGGGTTACTGCCATTATGCCTATCCAGGCAGGGCATTGTAAGTCAGCCATCACTCTCCTTTGATACAGTTGACCACATGCTATCAAATTCCTGGACCCGTTTCAGTCGGGCTTCCGTCCTGGGTATGGTATGGAGATTGTGCTTGTGGCCTTGGTCAATGACCTGCATCTGCCGATTGACAAGGGGAATTCTACCCCGTTGATCCTGTTCGACCTTTCTGTGGCCTTTGATACAGTTGACCACTAGGTGGTGTTTACTGACTGTGGGCAAAGGCAGGGGCACACAGAACTACTTTTGAGTGGTTCTGCTCCTTCCTGTCAGGTAGGTCCCAGAGAGTGATGATGGGCGATTACTCGCCATCCTCTTGGGACCTCCCCTGTGGGGGTCCCACAGGGTTCAATTCTGTCTCCCCTCCTGTTCAACGTGTATATGAGGTCGCTGGGTGAGGTCATTTGGAGGTTTGGGCTGAAGTGCCATCAGTACACTGATGACACTCCGCTCTACCTCTCTTTTTCATCTGACCCAGACCCTGCAGTCTCGGTGCTTTTCCAGTTGCCTGGCTGCTGTTGGGGACTGGATTAGGGCTGATGCGAAATCAGCTGTTACCGCTCCGCGATTCCATTCCTAAACCTCGGCATCCCTGTTTGCGCCTCGCATAATTTCGCGCGATACTCCGCGATTCTGCATTATTTTCGCTACAAGAATTCGCGGATGTGAAATGTGTGTG
>QEPC01009472.1:12674828-12697437 GCA_003113815.1 Sphenodon punctatus | reverse complement strand
AGCTACCTCTGCCGTACCGTGCCACGATGTGCGGAATAGGGGTTGCCGTCGGTAAAAGCTGCCGCGGCGGTATACCGCTACAGCCCTAGACTGGATGAGGGTGAGCTGATTGAGGTTGAATCCAGACCAGGGGCGGTGCGCATTGCAGGGAACATGGGGCATTGCCCCTCCTGGCCTGATACCCCTCTGCACATTCTTCATGCTTTTAAAAAAAAAGGGAAAAAAAAGAAATAAAAAACCCTCACCTGTGTCCCAAGGGCAGTGAGGAGGTGGGGGGGCAGCAACCTGCTCCAGACTTGCTCTGGGTCCTCCAGTTCAGCAATCAGCTGAGTGCTCAGTGTTGTTGTTGTGCCTCCCTGGGTACATGCGCAGGCAGGAGCTGAGGGGGTGGGGGCCAGTGCCTCCTGATAAGCCTGCTCTAAGGAGTCCTTTAAGGGACAAAACTTTACAAAAGCAATTTGGGCAGCTGTGTTTAGAGCCCATGCTGCCTGAATGGGGAAAATCACTTTGATTTTCCCATCAGTGGAGGCAGTGTTCCACAGAGCCCTATGGGCTGCTATGGAAGACTCTGTCTGGACTGGAGACTCAAATGCCCAGGCAGTGTGTGCCTGTGCCAAGGTGCTGCTGCTGAGGGCTCAGGCTGCCTGTCTGTATCCCACTCCCTAGGTGGGGTTAAAAGAGAGCTCTCCTGTTTCAGTGTAGTGGTGATCTGCACCATTTTGGTGGGGAGAGAGTGCTGATTTGCCTGTCTGCTGCTTGGCCTGGCTTGTTTGTGGCTTTGTTACCCCACACTGCTGCTGGACCTGCATCAGACACATCCCCATTGGTGAGTTATTTTTAGTTATTTTGCTGGCAAACACTGGTGAAAAGGGGGAATTGGGCTGCTGGGGCTGGGAATGGAGCTTCTGGGAGACACTGATGAAAATGGGGCTGGGAGTTAAGGGGGCTTCTGGGGAAAATGGGACTTCAACAGAGCTATAACAGTGAAGCATGTTTTGGGGGACAAGTGGAATTCCTCGCTGATGCTTTTGTGGTGTGCTAAGACTTCACATAATATGGTTCTGTTGGTTTAAGATCTAGTTTGCTTTTGCTTGTTCTGTGTTCATGTTTGCATGTGCACTGCTAGTTTCCCACACAACTCTCCCAAACCCCTCAAGCATGTGCAAAGGCCGTGGCCATTTTCGTGTGCCCACACCGTCCATGGCTACTTTTGATTAAAATTGGTCTCTTTCTTGGCTGTTTTTTACTTAAACTGTCTGCTTTCTGTTTTACAGGTGGTGGGGGGAACCTAGGGGCTTGGATCGAAGGGTTTCTATCTTTGCTGAATTGTTCCTTGCATTTTAAAATGGTCCCGCCCTTTGCAGTTTGGTGGGGTGTTGTGGCAGGCTTTTTCACTGATGGCTAGTCCTTGCATTAATGCTCTGTGTTTAGTTTCAGCAGAAACTACCTCTTACATTGCAACAGAACTGTGCAGCATGTTTTGGGGGACAAGTAGAAATCCCAGCTGCTGCTTTTGTGGTGTGCTAAGGACTGCACATAACATTGTTGCCTTAAGATAGTTTGCTTTGCTTGCTCTGTGTTTTCATGATGCATTTCTGCTTTCCTTCTCCCCTCCCAAGCATGAGTAGAGAGGCCATTTTGTAAATTTGTATGTCTACTGGTCATGGCTACTCTTTTTTTTTAAATGGTCCCTTCACTGTTTCATTGCTGATCCCTGCTGGAAAGTAGTTTCTGGCCTCTCTGTTTGTGACTGTGTGATTTTGAGCATTTTGCCTGGGGTTTTGTTCAGAAACAGAAATGCATTGTTTAAATTTTGATGGGGCTGGTTTGGTGGCAACAGAGGCCTGTAACTGGCCAAACTTTAAAAAGGCCTGTGTGCTTGGACAGACATTTGGCTGCCAGGGATACAGTGTAGGTGCTGGTCTCAGTGGGCCTGGTTTGTTGGCAATGCAACCCTGAAACTGGCCAAACATTTTTTTTTAAAGGCCTGTTTGCTTGGACAGGTGTTTGGCTGCTGGGCATAGGGTGTAGCTTCTAGGGATGCTGGTCTGGATGGACCTGATCTGGTGACAATGCAGTCCTGAAACTGGCCAAACTTTTTTAATAAGACCTGTTTGCTTAGATAGGCATTTGGCTGCCGGGGATACAGTGTTGGTACTGGGGATGCTGGTTTGGATGGGTAGTTTTTGGTTGCTATACAGGCCTGCAACTTCTCTCTAGGGATGGGCGAACGCGGTTTGGAAGTTCGGAGTTCGGACCGAACTCGACCACTTTGGTCGACCGAACTGAACTTCCGAACCGAACTCAATTTTCAAACTGAACTGAATTTCCGAACTCAGCTCTGTTTGCCCATCCCTAAAAGATGATATTCCATTTAGTTCAATGGGGTTTGACTTTCCGAACTTTGTTCGGAAGTTCAGAATTTGGACCGAACTTGAATAGTTTGGTCGGCCAAACCGAATTTCCGAACCGAACCGAATTTCCGAACTCAGTTCTATTCGCCCATCCCTACTGCTCTGTTTGTGAACAGAGGAGAAAGTAGGTAGGAGCACAGCAGAAGAGAAGGCTGTCAGACAACAAGGAGACCCTTGTCCCCCACTGAACCCATCTCTTCCCCTTCCTCTTCTTGTACACCAAAACCAAACCCTTTCTGTCCTACTTCTCCTCTGTCCTTTTCTTCTCTTCCCTTTCATTCTCTTCTGAGAGAAGAGAATGAAAAGGATGCCATGAAAATCAAGGATTCGAGAGTTCAGGATAAAGGTAGGTTATGGCAATGTAATCTATTTTTGTAACCTGCTATGGTTAATTTGGACTCGGTGGGAAAGAGAGAGTGGATGGGACCCCAGTAAGAGGGCTCTCTATCCCCAAGTGGAAGTGCTTCACACAGCAGCAAGAAGTTCCCAGCGTTAACTAATGTAATGTCCATACAGTGTTAACCCTGGGAACTCCTTGCTGCTGGGTTAAGCCACAACACTAGCCTACCATTGCTCTTGGCTCCACCTACTGTTGCCCTGGCTCTGCCCCTAGGCTCACCGGTCCTCCAACCCACCCACTCCCCCACCAGCCTCAAAAACCACGAGCCGCCACTGATCCAGACAAGACTGAGATGGTGATGGTTGTCTGGCCTTGTGCTCTGGAGAGGTCTGGGACTCCTGTTATTGATGGAGTCCATCCCCCTCTGGTCAGTCAGGTTCTCAGCCTTGGAGTGCTACTGGACTCCTTGTTGCACCTGGATTGTTAAGTTATGACAGTGGCCAGGAGCACTTTTCACCAGCTCCATCTGGTCAGGAGGCTGTAGCCTTTTCTTTCTGATTCAGATCTGGCCACTGTCATCCATGCTTTCATCACCTTGAGGCTAGACTACTGCAATGCACTCTACGTGGGTCTGCCCTTGATGACTGTTCGGTAGCTACAGCTGCAGAATGCAGCGAATCGCCTCCTTTCAGGGGTGGGGCACCAGGAGCACATTAGACCGGTGCTCCAAAGTCTGCAGGCACAATTCTGCAGGCAGCTTTCCAGGCACAATTCAGGCTGCTGGTTTTGACTTTTTAAAGCCCTAAACGGTCTAGGCCGCACATTTCTGAGAGACCATCTGTCCTTCCATGCCCCGCTGCGGCCCCTGCGATCGGCTGGGAGTGCTTCCCTGTGGGTCCCCTCTGTTGGTCTTGTTTATACAGTGAGGGTTCACAGGGAGATGTTCTCTGTTACTACTCCAATGCTACGGAACACCCTTCCCCCCAAAGGTTTATTTGAGCCTGAGCCTGGGCATCTTCTGGAGGCAATATAAGACATTTCTCTTTGTTAGGGCATTTGGCAGGCTGGGATAGGGAATGGGGGGGTTTGCTGGGTGTTTTGGCGTAGAGGTGTGAATGGGTTTGGGGGGAGGATTTTGTACTGTTGTGGTTGGATTGGGGAGGCAGGAGGGGAAAGTTTGGGGGTTGTGTTTTTTTATAGTTTTATGTGTGTTCTTTTAATTTTTTTGTAAGCCACCCTGAGCCTTTTGGGAAGGGCAGGGTAAACATTTGAATAAATAAATAAAATAAATAGCTCTCCACGCTAGGGGTGAAATACGATTTTTGCCTGGTTCTGATTTCAACTGTAACTGTGTGTTTCATTCAGTTTGATTGAAATCTAATTTAAAAAAAGACCATTTCTGTATGTGTAAAAAAGCTGCCAGGCCATTATGGTGCTGCCCATATATCCAAAATGGCATGCGCCAATGGGCTTGTTATTATTTCAACCAAGATTCCAATCAGAATCTTTTCTGATCAGAAATTTCAACTGAAATACTGGACAACTATCATTTTGGCAGAAATGTCTGCAAAAATGGTACAGCTGTTCCGAGCCAGCCCTGCTCCAAGCACCAAAATAATACCTGCAACCAACACAAATATTTGCGAATCCAGTTTATTGGATAGTCTCCTGTTGAGGTTGTTTTGGCTTTTCATCTTGGTTGTTTGGGGATGGGGTGGCCATTTTGGTATTTTGGCTGTCTTATTTTTCAGCAATTGCTCATACACAATAATGGTAACATTGCCAAAATGAAAGCCCAAAAAGAACTGAACCAGCAAAAAGCCCAGAAAAACTCAACCCAAAATAATCCAAATGGATATCTGACAGAACAAGAATGGGTAGCTGTTGTTATTATTTATTTCAACATTTCTGGTTCAGGTACGGCTAATTTGACTGGATTTCTAGGGTGGTTTTCTAATACTG
The DNA here is from genome assembly GCA_003113815.1 of Sphenodon punctatus. NCBI lineage: Eukaryota > Metazoa > Chordata > Lepidosauria > Sphenodontia > Sphenodontidae > Sphenodon > Sphenodon punctatus. The sequence goes on along the minus strand of QEPC01009472.1, from coordinate 12,692,721 downwards.
ATTCCTGCTCTAATATTGATCGCCCCACACCATTCTGCCAATGGGCTCACCCCCTCACTCAAGAGGGGAGATTTGGAGGGGGGGGGAGGAGTCGAACCAGAATTGATGGATCATTCTGCAGACCTATAATTCCATCACGTGCCTCTACAAATCATAGAATCATAGAGGCGGAAGGGTCCTCGAGGGATATCTAGTCAAACTCACAGGTGGTCTACAGCACATCCAGCCTTTTTGAAAACCTGCGATGACAGAGAGCCTACAGTCTCCCTAAGCAACTTATTTCATTGCTCCGCAGCTCTTACTGTTAGGAAATTTCCCCTGATATTTAACCAAACTCTCCCCTCCCGTAACTTAAGCTCATAATTTCTAGTTCTGCCCTCTGCAGCCATGCAGAATAGTTCCTTGCCCTCTTCTTGGTGACTGTATTACTTTAGGTATTTGAAGACGGCGATCATGTCTCCCCTTAATCTTTTCTTCGCAAGACTAAGGGCGCTTTTAAACGAGACCAAAAAGGCGTCTGATCCTTTGATCAGCCGCCTTTCTTGGCGCTCATCTAATTGCTGGGGCCGCTTGTTAATCCGTGTCGGAGGGGGCAGGCTCGCCTGCCCCCTCCGACGTGGATTCCCGAAGTGCCGGCTTTATGCCGCACTTCCTGGTTCCCCGGGCGAGTGCGCATGCGCAGAAGGGCACGCATGCGCACTCGCACTCTGCGCCGTGTCTGAACTGCAGACACGGCTCGCAGAGACTGCGCGGGGGGGAAAGCCGGCGTTTGGCGATCCCGCTTGTAAGCGGGATCGTCTATAAACGCCCTAAGCCTATCCAGTTCCTTCAGCTTTCTCTCATAAGACTTGATTTCCAGAGCCTTTATTATCTTTAGTGTCCTCCTCTGAACCTGCTCCAACTTGTAAATGTCCTTTTTAAAATGAGGTGCCTAAAACTGGACACAATACTCCAGGTGAGGACTGGCCTAGTAGCCAGTGGAATTATTACTTCCGCTGACTTGGAACCAATGCTGCTGTTAATGCAGCCTAAAACTGCATTAGCCTTTTTTCCAGCCACATGACATTGCTGACTTCTGCTGTTTCTGATCAATCACATTCTCTACATTCTTTTTACATGTGACACTGCCAGATGGAAGAGGAGTTGGGCTGAAACTTGGCCCTTAGTTTTACTCAGAATTTACTGAGTATCGCGGTGCTCAACTCCATTTTACTGAGTACCGAGGAGCCAAGTGATGGTCACGGAACTCATTTAAATCCTTGATCGAGCAATCCAGTGCAGCAGGCAGGGAGGGGGGTAGACCTGAGTCCCCTAATGTGGCAGGCAGGATTGAGGGGCAGGAGGGGGGCAGAGGCAGCAAAGCAAACTCACCAAGAGGACACAGTCCATGGAGTCGAAGTGGAGCCAGTTAGCTGTCTGCTGCTGACATCAGTGAGTAGGGATGGGTGAACAGAATGCGGTTCGGATGTTCGGTCATTCGGTTCGAAACCCAAGTTCGGGTTCGATGGCTCAGCTCAGCCGAGTTCGGTTTGGCCGAACTTGGCTGAACATGCAAAAATAGCGAAACCGAAACCTAGATTTTCGACCCTGAAAAGATGTTTTTCCTGCCTCTGAACTCATCCAAACTCGTCCGAACACGACTGAACTGTTCGGTCGTTCGAAAGTTCGGTTCAGACATTCAGTTCAGACATTCGGTTCGGACGTCCGAACAGACCGAGTTCTGTCCAAACTCCGAACATCCGAAACGTGTTTGCCCATCCCTACCAGTGAGGTCCCCCCAGCACTGTGACCCAGGTGAGGTCCCCCAGCACTGCATGTCTCCCAGCGGCAAGCCAGGAAATTGGGCCGACATCTTTTCTCTGGGACCATGCTGGGAAATGTAGTCCAACAGGCTGCTAGAAAGCCAGCATTCTAATGCTCTCTGGAAGTATGCTGGATCACATTTCCATTCCCAGCATGCTCCCAGAGAAAAGTTGGTGGCCCAATCTCCCGGCCTCCATCCAGGAGATGTGCTACACTGGGAAACCTCAGTAAAATACTCAGCAAAATACTTGGAATTTTACCAAGTACCAAATATTTTACCGAGTACCAAATGGCACTCAGTACTTGAGAGTATTACCGAGCAGCTCCTGAACTTTCGGGCCTGGTGCTTGGCTACTTGGAAATACTTGCAAATATTTTTTTCTTCTAGTCGGGTTCAATTCTAATGAGGATGATTCCGTCATAATGACCCAGGTATGGCCACATCTGGAGCACAAATGTTTCTGGAAGTAATGCCCAGCTTGCTAAATACAAAACCAAACGCATATTCAACACACACACATGCACACACACCCTCCATGAGGCACATTTTTCATTTTGCAGAGACACACAAAAAGCCTGGCTTTTACTGCAAACACCTGGCTGCTTTTGAGTTGTTTGGGTTTAATATGAAAAAAGTTTTAAAACTGTTGATTTTCAGAGCCAAGGCAAGAAGCCAAGATTTCACAGACAGAAGCAGCATAAATTTCTACTCGATCAGCCCCAGGAGTTCCCAGGAACATCTCTGTAACTTTCCAGTTTCCCGCATTAGGATTTTGCTTTAGTGTTTTGCTCTTAAGCGATTCCTCCTGGGGTTCCTGAGATGAGTGTGACTGGTCCAAACGGTTTCCTTGTCCCCCAAAAAGATTTACTTGTAGTCAGCTTGCCTACGTTTTGTTCCTGGTTCTGGCCCACAAGCCAAGTGACCTTAGGCAAGCAACAGTCCTCCACCATTCAAATCACTGGGTGTTTTTCCATTGACTTCAGTGAGTGAAGGATTAAGCCCTGAATTAGGGCCACAGCTGACCTGTCTATTGAACACGAGAGGGCCTCCTTGTTCAAGGAGGGTGGTGACCTCCTGGGTGAGTGGCCGTGAGGGGTCTGCCCAACTCTCAGAGCTTCTCAGGGCAGTTCAGAGAGTCGCATGGATTCCTTGGTACCACACCTAGAAGGGCACCCCCCCTGGACAAGAGGTCTGTGTTTTCCAGTGAACAGGTCAGCTCCGGTCCTAGCTCATTTGCATAGCATGGGAGTAAGGTTGCCACCTATGTATTTTTTTTTCTGGCCACTTATGAAAAATACATGTTGCAGGGCCTGCATTGACACCTATGGCATCAATGCAGGCTCTGCAACATGCATTTTCCCTATATGTGAGGGAGTCCCTGGAACTTAGGCTTCTCACTGAATGGCTGTCCAGAGAGGATCAAGATTCTCCCCCCCCCCCCTTCTGCAGCACAAGCCCCACACTGGGACGTGTCCTGTGGGCAAACGTACTGGAGGGACAGCTCAATCGATTGTATCCAGGGCAGCACCGTCGATAGGGCCAGCTCTGAGTAGGGCTACAGTTCCTTTGCAAAGTCAGCAGCTCATTCTCTAGCTGCCTAGGGAAAAATATACCTAGGGCCTTGCTTGCTTGCCTGTTTCCAAACTGGTATAACAGTACTATCTATCTATCCTGTACCCCTCACCCCCATGGCTTAATTTGTGCCTGGTAGCACGTCTTCCAGACTCTGTCATGGCTGCTACTCTGCAAGACCCCACCCATAGCTGCCTCAGCCCCAGTCTCTCTCCCCTGATCAGCCATGACAGCTGATCAGTGGTAATGTTAGATCCCAGAACCCAGCCCCCACCAAGCTTAATCTATCCCTGAACTAGGGCTGGCAAAGCAGGGGTGAAAACAGGTGATGGTGGAGTCACAGCGTCTACCATGCTTCAACGGCCCATCTGAGTACACCCCTTTCTTCTGCCCCTGCCCCCCACCCCATATGTTTAGGGCCTTCAAGGGGTGGGACTTCTAGAGCAGGTTTGAACCTTGAGACCTCTTTCTTTACAAAGTAAGCATTGACTGTTCCCACACCTGGGAGACTCAAAACTTTGTTCTTCCAAGGTAAATTAAATTGTGTGACATATTTTATTTTTTTTGCATACAATTTGCAGAGGAGACCTTCAAAGTGGTGTCCTTGTGTGGGTGTTAACATGCTTTCACATGCCGTGGCACGTTTTTCTGTAAGACTTGAGGCTTGTTAGGATGCCCTCTGCAGCAGCCCCTGGATTTGGCCCGAAACAGATATTCGGAACAAATTCTGTATCCAGTAAACTTGTCTGCTCCATTCTGTGTACACCAGACCAGAGATGAAACACACTCTGATTCATTTTAATTTTTCTAATTGATTGTCTTTTCATTCATCACTTTTCAGTAACTACATTTAGCTATTCCTGGAACTACATTTTTGCTTGGTTATTTTCCTCTGTTTCCAGCATATATGAACTATCAATTATGGTCCTTCCAAACAGAATAATAGAACAGCTGAGAATGATCCGTAAAGTGGCAGAAAAGCAGAGATTACAGCTGAAGTGAGATGTCTGAAAAACAAGAAATCTCATCAAAATCCCAGTTCTTCAACTTATTAAATAGGCAACTTCAACTTATTAAATAGGGATGTGCGAACGTGGTTCAGAGGTTTGGAATTCGGACCGAACTCAGTCTGTTCGGACGTCCAAACCTAACGTCCAAACCAAACTTGAAAATGGCCAAACAGTTCGGTCATGTTTGGGTGAGTTCGGATGAGTTTGGGGGCGGGAAAAATGTGACTTTCGGCGGGAAAAACGTGACTGGAAGGGGGGGAGGCAGCTGAGGAGAAGACTTCCTGGCACCAGGGGTGGAGACCAGGGGTTGTTTCAGTGCCAAATTATACTGATACTGAAATAAAATCTTCAAATTTGGTATCGATAGCGCTATTTTCGAATGTTCGGCCATATTTGGCCGAACCAAACTCGGGTTTCCAACTGAATGACCAAACATCCGAACCGCATTCTGTTCACACATCCCTATTATTAACTTTATCGATTAACAACTAATCTTTAAGGTTAAACGAATTAACTCAATAATGAATCCTCACAACTACTCTGTGAGGTAGGTTAAGAGTTCTGTGACAGGCCCATGGTCACCTAGTGAGTTCATGGCTAAGGCAAGTCTTGAACCAGGACCTCCCCCTACAACCCAGTCATGTGCCCTTAGCCACTACACCATAACGGATTTTTGTTGTACTTTGATTGTATCTCCTGTGCTGCAGGATCCAGGCTCTACCTCCTGCTTGCCTTGTCTCGTCGGACATTACTGTGCTGGTAAAGACACCAGCAGGGAGGCCATGCTCCATGCCATGGTTTGCCCAGCTGGCTTTCTGTGCCCTGAAGGACTGTCAGTTGCTCCGAATGCCAGCAGAAACGCCTGCCCGAGAGGATTCTACTGTCCCCGGGGTGATGTTGTAAGGAAATCTGCTTTGGGCATTGTTACTCTCTCTCTCTCTGTTCTCCTCTTCTGCTCTGTACGTCTGGGAGTCTGCAGTAGGGAGTCAGCCCTGGTGCTCATGTTCTTAGTAATATTTGTTCTTTGCCTCTGATGGAGAGAATACCTGGTTCAGTAAGTTGGGTGTTAACCTGGAACCTCAGAGATTTTCAATCTAATCCATGCTTTGCCACAGACTGCGCGTGAGACCATGAGCAAGAGGATTTGTCTCACCGCACCTTGTCTGTAAAACAGGGAGAATAACTGTGGGGACGCAATGGAGACCCACAAATCAACCTGAGCGTGATGGGACTGCGTTCTCTGCCCAAGCCCCTCATGCTTGGGCCAAACCCCCAAACTGCAAGAAAACCTGCCCCCTACAAAGCACTGGGTGTCAACATACAGGCCACTGCCTGGTCCGCACACATCTGTATTTATGAGAAATACAGATTCTCATAAATACAGAATCTGTATTTATAATAATAAAAAACCCACCCCTACAGATTGTAGGGTTGGAGTCAACGCAGCACCACAACCTGTATTTCTCATAAGTGCACTCTAAAAATTTGCATATATGGCAACCCTAGGGATGAGGGACATCCAGGATGTGGATTTTGGCAATTAAGGGCTTCGGGATCAGAGGTGGGACTGAAGGCAGGATCAGGGCAGGGAGAACAAGGGACCAGGATGAAGGCAAGCACTTGATGCAAGACAGGGAATAAGGCAGGGCCCCACAGATAGGGAATGAGGGGGGAAGGGGGGAACTAGGAAGCAAGGCAGAGGGAGAACAAGAAGAAGGCTGAGGCAAGGAAGGTTGAGGGGATAAGGACTACAGGGAAGCAAAGACTGGAAACAAGCTAGCACTAAGAATAAGAGAGGTGTAAAAGGGCTAGGAGGGAACAGGGACTAGACCTGGGACAAAGGAACACCAAGGGCTGTGGCAGAGCAAGGCAAGACCGATTGAGGCAAAGGAACATAGGCCAGGTGCAAGACTAGATGGAACAAGACCAGGAGGGGAGCAGCACGATGCACACTCAGTAGCTGTGTGGCAGTAACGGGAGCGGGGGGGGGGGAAGGCACAAGAAACAGACTGGGAACGAGGTTATGACTAAGAACACGAGAAGTGTGAGGGGGGGACCATGGACTAGAGGTGCGACCAAGGAACAACAAAGGCTGTGGCAGAGCAAGGCAAGACAGACTGAGGCAAAGGAACAAGGGCTGGGAGCAAAACTAGAAAATCACAGGACAGGACCTGGAGGGGAGAAGCAAGAGATACACCGACTGTGTGGCAGGAACTAGGGGGAATAAGGCACAAGCAACGCAGACTGGGAAGAAGACAATAACCAGAGGTGTGTGTTTTGGGGGTGGGGGGTTGTGTGTGTTCCACCCAGAATCCTGGCACTAACAGCAAACCTCGTATGCTGATTGGCAGGCAACCAGGAAGCTAGGAGTGGGGATGGGCGAACGCAGTTCAGAAGTTCGGAGTTCGGCCCGAACTCGTCCAGTTTGGATGACCGAACTGAACTTCCGAACACGAACTGGCCAAACCGAACTCAATCCGAACAGCGAAATGACTGAACAGTTCGGTCAGTTCAGATCTCTTTCTGGTGAGTTCTGTTTGCAAAAAAAGGTTCACTGTAAGGTCAAACGTGACAGGGAGGGGTAGTACTAGTCACTGAGGAGCAGACTTCCAGGCACCAGGGGTGGAGAGGCTTGCAAGAAATGAAACTATCTGCCTCCCCCCTTCCCAACACCTTCTGAGCTAGTCACTGTTCCTGAACAGCAGGCGTTGAGTAGGATTATTAGATTGCTTTAAGTTTCATTTCAGTTTTGTACTGAAATGAAACTGAAACCTTAAACTGAAACCTTGTGTTTGTGATTCCCCCCCCCTCCTATAGATAGATAGATAGATAGATAGGTTAGGGATAGTAGTTGTAGGAGTTAGCTTAGTGATAGAGATAGCGTTAGTGATTTAGTTTTAGTGTTTGTAGGAGTAGGCCTGTGTACTTATTAGATAATCCATTTTGTTCATAGCATTTAGAATAGTTAATAGCAGTTAGATTTAGTGTAGATAGATAGATATAATATTAGATTTAAAAAAAAAAACATATAAAAACAAAAAAAACAAATAAAAAACAAAAGAAAACCATATAAAACCCAATAAAAAACAAAAAAATATATAAAAAACAAAAAAACCACCCATAACAACATTTCCCGAACGGTCGAACCGAACGGCCGAACCCAACAGCTGAACGGCCGAACCGAACGGCCGAACCCGGCGAACTAACTGAACGGACGAACCGAACACAGCCGAACCGAACGGACAAACCGAACGGACGAACCGAACGCATCCGAACCAAATGGCCGAACCCGAACTGTGAACTGTTCGCCCATCCCTAGCTAGGAGGCTTGACAAGGACACAGACAAGCAGGAGATGGGGTGAGGTTAGGGCAGGCTAGGGAGGCCTCTTGGGGAAAGGCAGCGGGGATTGCAGCAGGCTGAGATGGTGGTGCAAGCAGGCTAGCCGTAGCCAGTAGCCACCACTCCAGAGACCTTGAGGACAGCAGTTTGAAGCTAGGGCCTGATACAGACCAAATAAAAACAACCCGGCAGGCTGAATTTGGCCACTAGGCCTGGTGTTCCCCCTCTATGGCTGTAAAAGCAGCTGTGTCCCTCCCAGCATCATCTTCCTTGTCTCTACATCTGGCTTCCAGATACGGGTGACAGGTCTAGGCATTGTGCTGCCTTAGGCAAGCTCAGCTTTGCACTGCTGAGGCTTACTGACCATTGATCAGGGGAAAGGGTGCCTGGTCAGTTTCATCAAGCCTCTATTCAGTGCCTGCTGGGATCCCTGCCTGTTCCTAACCAGACAGGGGGGAGAACAGGGAAAGCCTAGGAGAAAAGTGTTTGCTTTCACCTCGGGGCAGCACAATGTGCTCCTGCTTATGGCCTGAGACTGCCTTCACACAAGATGCTTCATCCGTGGAAAAACCCTCCCCAGCGCCTTCTTTATTTTTCACTGGGTGAAAGGGTTAGGTCACAGGATACAACGGGTCTAATTTGCATTCGCTCCCAAAAGGCTGAGCTAAAAAGCAGCAGTGGGTCATCAATGATCCTCACACGCAATGGGTGAAGGGATTAATCCACATATCTGTCAGCCTTAATTGCCGAACGAGGGGATAGAAGTGTTTTCCGCCTCAGGGGATGAATCCCTCTCTTGCCCACCTGGTTGTGACAATGCATTGTTGACAAGAAAATTAAAAAATGAATGCATAATAAATTATAGGATACCTATTAGCAGCCACAACAGTACCCACAGTAACTTTCGAAGAGGGTTTGGGGACATCTGAAGTGGGGGCGAGGACATGGGAACAATTAAAATTGTAGGGGAGGGGCCATAACTCAAGTGGTAAGAGCCCATGCTTTGCATGTACAAGGTCCCAGGTTCAATCCCAGCATCTCCACTTCTGGATTCCTGGTAGCACGCCTGGGGGAGGCCTCTGTTGGGGGCTTGGAGGGGTCTCCAGTAGCACGCCGGGATGGTCTCTGCTGGAGACCCAGGTCCAGATTTGGACCTGAATTTGAAATCCCTGCTGCCGTGTCAGGTTGTGACAATACTGGGCTAAGATGGACCATTGATCCGACTCAGTTAGGCAGTTTACTTTAGTTTAAAATGAATGACTGCAAACTCCCACAGCAAAGAGTACAGGTGGAGAGGGGAGAAATGTCTAGTAGTTTAAAGCAGCCTGTGTTTCTAATCTATATCTACAGGGAAATAAGCAACCTTGAACAGATCAAGCCCTTCCTTAGGCATTTCCCACTCAGCACCTTGGACAGCTCTGAACGCATGTCTGCCTGGCCTGAGGTTTTACTTCTCCAAGCTTGCCAAAAGCAGCAGGGCTGAGAGTGAGGAGCAAGCCGTTCTTAAAGGGACCACACCTGTTCTCTCCATCCAGGGTATCCCCTGTCCCCTGTAGGTGGAGCTCCCTGTCTCTGCTGTCCAGGTGTCAAGCAGGAAGCCGAGTGGCACTGAACAGAGGTGCTGTGACATTGACAAGACTCCCTTTCCCTTGGTCAGTTTTCCCTACGAGTCAGCAAGAAGAAGCAGCATTTCCTCCACCTCTCCAGCCTGCAGTGCAAGGCAGCCAACTCTGGATTTATGTACTTACTTAGTTAGTTCGTTAGTTAAATTTATACGGCGACCTTCCCAAAGGCTCAGGGCGGCTCGCAAACAATAAAAATACTGAAACTCATACAAAAAATTCCCTTAAACCTCCAACCCTCCCACAACTCCCCACCAAACCCACCCCAAACCACCTCCTTATTCCCCACACCCAACCCCCCTCACAATTCTACCCCCAAACCACCCAGCAAACCAAGAGAATGAGAGAGCTGGGCGAGAATGCTGCTGTGTCCCTTCAGTCTGGCCTCCAGGACATCTTTTCACTCCATTTACATTGGCCAACCTAGGCTGCTGCCTGCCTCTGCCTGGAACTAATGCCAGGCCTGCTGCTAGAATCCCTTCGCCTCCCAGATGTTTGTTCCCTAGGCCATGCGAGAGATTCTTCACTTGTCAGCTGCTGTAGGAAGTTTGTTTGGAGATGGGGTGCATCAATAATGCTGTTTTTAAAAGCATTTTGCTCTTAGGATTCCTATGCTAGACCATGTCCCAATGGAACCTATGGTGAGCAGAGAGGCCTGGGAAGGGCCGATGAGTGCATGCAGTGCCCTGCAGGGAAATACTGTTACAGAAATGGGACAGAGGCACGAGGCATCCCCCATCCGGTGAGTACCGCACGCTCTTACACTTACAGACTCACTAGTGCCGTATTAAGGCATGGGCATTAGGGCCCCGGCTCCCAGTTAGAGGCACCCCCTGGCTTCATGCATGATCAAATCAAGGCTGTAAAAATCCACTTGCTTCTGATGAGTAAACATTTTTACTGCAAGTAAGTACCATCTGGATAAGGGAAGGGGAATCGGAGATGGTCTCTGTGATTGGAGTTGCCAGCAGTTGCAGCATATCCCCGATCATGGGGGGCAGCTCTGACCAGTGAGGGGTCAGGGGTGGGTTTGTGTGGACCACCTGGAGCAGTTCTGGTGCAGTGTGTTAAAGTGCTCGTGGGAGGCTGCGGTGGGAACACTACAGTATGTGGCAAGGTCAAGTTCATGCAGGGAAACGGAACAATCTCCGGTAGAGGTTGACCTCAGCCCCGATCTCCCAGCCTTCCGACGTAACTGTAAGACCTGGCTCTTCTGCCACGTGGGTAGGAGGGGTGTGTGGGCTAAGGTGAGTTTCATCTATAGCCAGAAATTTGGTATTTATTAATGTTTTTAATGTATTTTTGCGATATTGATTGTTTTATTTGTACATTTTTATTTATGATTGATCTGTGCGCCGCGCCAGGTCGCCAGAGGTGAGAGGGGCAGGAATAACAAATGAAATGGATCTGTTTTCATTTAGTTATCTTACAGATTTCGAAATAAAATATATAAATGTAAATATAAACATGGATGTTGCCATAGAGCAGGGACGGGGAACCTTTTCCCCTCCCCGGGGCACTTTGAAAATTAGTTCCGAAGGCTGCCGAGAAGTTGGGGGAGAGGGTGCACTCGGGAAGAAGAGGGCTCCGATTGCTCAGTCTTCTGGTGTTTGTGAGTAGGAATTGGATCCAGGGACCAGATTCAGGAGGAACTGGAAAGGGGCCAGATAATAAAAGAAACTAGCCGTAGATCGTATTTGGCCCATAGACTTGAGATCCCCCATCCCTACTAGAGAATACATAGAACAGGCATGTAACGCATCAGTGTTTTGACACAATTATGGACACAAAAAATATCTACCAAAAAAAATCTAATCCTTTCCCTTGGTAGGGACAGGGGACCCTAATCAACACTGTGCCCAGGGCACCCAAAATCCTTAAGCTGGGCCTGTAAATACCCCTCCCATTACTGCTTAAAGGTCATGGCTCTATAGCTGCTTGTGTGTTCTTTTATCTCCCCTGTGTTCCTGCCTTGCGATGCACTAATGTGTCAGATGACACACAATCTATGAAATACATCCTGAGTGCCCAGCTCTTGGTGCCTAGTTGACTCAGATGGATTTCGACAGGGAGAAGGGAGGGAATCTATCACTGTAGCAACTTCATCTCCAGAGGCCTGGGACTTGCAGATCATTAAAGGCTGCAAAAGAAGAATGCTTTTATTAAGAGGAAACAGATGGAGTTTCATCAGCGCTGCAGGAGACAGGCTTTTATTTGAGAGCGATTCCCCTGTCAGCACAGTGTTACGTATGCTAGTAGTCTCTTCCCCTGCCCTTGGTTGTTAAAAACAAAGAGAGTGGGTAATTTCAGACGTGACGGGCCTGGAGGCCCGCCACTCTGAACCACGCATCAGGATCCATTTTGGATCCCGGTCAGGAATCAGACCATTCGTCCTTTAGCCGTGCCGGCCTGATTCCTACCGGGGATTGGGGAGGGGGAGGGGTGGCGCGGCATGACATGTGGCTGCATAGCCCCGCCCCCCACGCTCCCCCGGCCGCCCATCCTGGACCGTGGTTAGATTTGATCCCCGCCAGTGATTCACCATGGTGAACATCTGGTGGGGCTTGCTCAGACGTTACGGTGATCATGGCCACCACAGGGGATTCACTGTGGTTGACCGTGATCTCGTAACGTCTGAAAACACCCACTGTTTTACATGTGCATTAATCTGTATTAAGCAGCTGTTCCTCCAAATTAAGGTGATTGTGTTAACACTTTAGTCTGGATTACTGAACCCAAATTCTAAATTTAACTCAGGTTCTGGAAACCTAATTTTCAAGGATTTATTTAATCTGGATATTCCAAATTAGTGATCATGTGAACTGTGAATCTGGACTGAGTCCCAGATGTCAGAGAGTGCTGCATCTAGACCTATCTCCTCTCTAGCTGTCCGTATCTCTAGGGTATCCTGCAGTTTCCCCAGCAGTCTCTCCTTGGTGTGCCAGATTTAAAATCCACTGTGCCAAGGTGAACATCCCACCATTTTGCAAGGTGACTGCTGTATCTGTTGCTGTCACTGTACTCCCAGAAATCAGAGCGGAAGAGGATGCTGAAATCTGGCTGTGCTGCACCATTGGGATGTTGCAATCTTCTTTGTGACTCCTAATCCAGATTAATCTGTTCACACTTCAGATCAGGATTAATTCTTCTTCCTGATCAAAAATGATTGTGTAAACAAGTACTCCTGAATAATAACCCCAGATTAATGGATCTGGCTTAAACACTAATTTGGATTAACTGCTATCGTGTAAAAAACAGCCACAGTCCCTCAGAGCTCTGCAGGAGATTCCAGAGTCTGGTCACTGAGGCTATTGCAGGAGCAGTACCTGCTGCAGGCTGAGCCAATAGATGGGATGAGGGCAAGGTTCTGCAGGTCTCTTTCCGTGCTGTCAGGTGTACCCTATCCCAGTGTTAGGCACAATGAGTGTATGCCTAGGGGCACAGGTTTAAAGGTGTCAGAATGAACCTCCCTCACCCACAGTGCAAGCTCCCAGCTTGGGGAAGGGAATGCTCTTGGATCATTTTGCTACCCGCTTACATTCACTACTAAGGGCTTGTCATGAGGTGGAGGCGCTGTTGCTTCTTCACTATACAGCTGATTGGTTGTTAATCATCAGGAATGAGCTGACTCTCAGTGCTGGCATCTCATTGGCTAACTCATGGTGATGCTTCCCACTCAGGCTGTAATTCTCTGTTGCCAGAGGTAGTGGCAAAAGCTGCAAAATTCTGCAGAAAGGGCTGTGATCACAGTAGGGCAGCGTTCAAGGGACCCTGCTTACAAGGGTGACCCTCCCCAGAGCTTGCTAGGGCTTGCCCCAGCAATTAATTTTGTTAATTTGACTTTCGTTAATAACTTTCCTTCCTTATCCCCTGCACTGGCCATCATATAAATTCAATCACAAGAACTCCTGTTTTATATCCAGCTGCAGAGAGGCAGATTAGTCCAGTGGTTGGGTTGCTAGCTGGAGAATGGGGTTTATTTCCCTGCTCTGAGAAGCTCTGGGCTAGGAGGCCTGTCTTCTGGGGCAGGGGGAGTGGCTTCTAGGTTAGGGGTGTGGCTTCTTGAACAGGCTTGGACCCTGACAATTCATTTTCTCACAGATTAAGCACTGATGACCCAACTATTTACCGTCCTCTCTGTATTTTCCTTCCCAGACCGGAGACTGTCCCCCTGGATACTCCTGTCCCCCAGGGACTGGGTTCCCCTTCTCTTTTCCCTGTCTGCCAGGTTTCTACTGGGATAATTTCACTGCAGATGGAGGAGACACCTGCAAACTATGTCCAGATGGACACTACTGTGACGCGGTGGGCATGACCCGGCCTAATCCCTGCCCAGCTGTAAGTTGTTTGTTACAAGGGGTGGAGTGATGGGTGTTGGGAACCAAGAGTGCGGTGATCAAAGAAACTTAGACCCACAGGAGACAGACTTTCTTTTGCAGGGTTTTTACTGTGTCGCAGGCAGCTCCTGGCCAGAGCCTTGCCCAGAAGGCACGTACAGCAGCAGGAAAGGGCTGAGTGCTGTACTGGAATGCAGACCATGTGAAGCTGGTTTCTACTGTGCTGCTCTGGAACAGACTGGCCCAAGTGGCCCCTGTGAGCCCGGGTTCTACTGCCGCGGCAGAGCCGTTTCACCGGTTAGTGCCGTGCAAGGTTTTCCCACCCATTAAAGCCGTGCTCTTTTTTTGCAGTGGATTCCTTCCTTGTTTGAAGGTATCCAGGAGTGTCCTCTTTGTAGCCATCTGCACAAAATGTGACCTACCTTGGTGGGTGGAGGTATCTTGGGGTTGTTCCTGGGAACTCAGGGCTGTTGCTGATACCTTGGGATGTGGTGCCGCTACCAATTTCTGTTTCAGTTTTTTTTTTTCAGTTTCGAATCTCTAGAGAATTTTGGTTTGGGGTTTTTTTGCACTGAATTTTTTTTTGCCGGGGGGGTGGGGGGTGGGGAGGCATTGCGGGGGGTGAAAAATTCCATGCAAAAAACCTGAAACAACTGAAACTGAAATGAGAAGCAAAAGTTTGGATAGAACCGAAATGACCGTTTTCAGGTTGTTTCAATTCTACCCAAAACCAGAATTCCCATCCCTATTGGGATAGCAAAGGGAACTAGGATTGGGAGGCCACCATGATCCAGTGGATAGCACGTTAGACCTGGAAGTCTTGAGTTCAAATACTGTCCTTGCTGGGTGGCTTTGGGAAAATCATTGCTCTCTCAGCCTCAGTTCCCCAAGCTGTAAAACGGCACCAATGACTGGCTTGGTCAGCCTGTGACTGCCCAAGAGAGTCCTGGTGGTTGTGTCCACAAAGCAGCAACACTCCTGCCTGTTTCTGATCCCTGCTACGGATCATAAGTTTTGTAAAATCTTATATTAACTTGTCCTGTTAATGCTGGCATTCGTCTGCCAAACTCGTTTCTTTCTGCAGATATATGAGGATCTGTTTTCTGATTTCAGAGGCCCACAGATGGCATCACTGGGGATATCTGCCCTGCTGGGGCATACTGCCCATCTGGATCTCCTTTACCTATCCCTTGTCCCCCAGGAACCTACAGCAACGTGAGTGGATTGTGGAGCCTGGAACAGTGCTTAGACTGCCCGCCCAGGTGAGTTCCTTTTTTTGGAGAAGAGCATCACTCTGGGGGCCCTTTGCAAATGGCCTGAACACTACCAGGAAACTCAAAGTGGGTAGAGGAGGAATGCTGGCCTTGGTCCCTCCTCCACCCATTCTGAACATTTCCTAGTGGTGCTGGTGTTCCTTGTGGTGTTGCTGGCTTGCATCGGGGCTCTCAACTGGGAAACTCTCGAGAATGGTGGCACCCAAAAGTGGAGGCGTTTGCTCCACCAAGGTAACCCCTTGCCCAGAGACCCCACCATTTTGTCCAGGGGTGGGGGGTAATCGTGACATGAGTTTAGACCTTGCTACACTGTTCCACCAGGCATTTGGCAATGGGTATGGGCAGGGATCCGAGTTCACTGCACCAAACAATCTTCAATTCTGCAACCAGTGAAGCCAAATTCTGCAAATTCACTGTGAGCATTAAAATTTGCATAATGAACTTGATTTGCATCACTATGCATGCTGGGAAGCAAATTTGCAACAGGTTTGACATAGAATCACCACTTTGCTAATCAAACACAACTCAAATCCTCTGGAATTTCAGCACCCCAGAATTCTCACCTCATATTAAAACCCCAGACCTCCCTCATCCAAACATAGGGCCTTCAGACCCCACCCACCCACAATTCATCTCCATGGGGCCTAATTACCCTTGGGTCATGGTCACACCTCCCGGACAGACGGCAGCTGCAGCAGCAGTTTTAGTTTGGGGTCAGGTGACAAGTTTATGCCTGAGCCAGGATTTAAAGATCCTGCCGACAGCCCCCACTCCTGCGTCACTGCAATTTCAGCCTGGCACCGCGAGGATTGGCCGATTCTGCAAAAATCACTGCAAATTGCAGCAACGCAGTCAGCTCGGGTCCCTGGATATGGGTGAGGGGGTGGAGGGGTTTTTTGGGGGGTATGGGGTTATTTTCTTTTCCTCCTTTCAGTTGTTTTAATGTTGTTTTATGAGTTGTAAGCTGTCCCGAGCTGCCTGTGGCAGGAGCGGCGGACGGCGGGGTAGTAAAAGTTTGAAATAAATAAATAATACACCACTGGTTTTTGTGCTGGTCCCAAATGTAAGAGATGGAGACAAAATTGTCTCTACTGGACCAGCTACTGTTAGTGAGCGCATTCAAGCTTTGAGACCACACAGGGCTCTTCCTCATGCTCTGTGTGGTCCAAACGCTTTCATACCCTTGCCGATAGTCATCGTTGGCACAATAAAAGAGATCATTTGAACTACTTTGTCTCTGTCTCCATTTTAGGAAACTCTGCATATTTGCTGCTTTCCATCTTCTATAAACCAGGGCATGTGTTTCTCAAGGGACCTGATCTAAATAATTTTAAGCACATAGGCTACTCACACACTCAAAGTTAGGGGCATGCATGAGTTCCTCGTGGAATTGGGATGGATGAGCTAGACAGCATGACCTACAAATCCTCTCCTCTATAATTCAGTGCTGGCCCTTAGCCAGGAGAGACCATTTGCTTGTACAGTTTGAAGCCGAGGTCCCCAAACTTTGAGTCTTGACCGCAAATGAACCTGGAGACACGTGGAACCGGTTTGGATGGTTCTCCCCCAGAGACTGAGAAAACCAGAACAGTTCCTGAATGCTCTGGGGGAGATAACCCCCTGGTCTTGACGACCGTTCCATCGATGACCTTGTTGCTTTTTGGAACAGTCTGCCGACAGAGGCCATCAATGGGACGGCTCCATGGCGTCTGCTTCCTAAGTGTCATCACCACAGACCTCCTTGATTTTCTTTTTTGAGGATCTGTGGCTGCTGAAATGAGAAGGATGACGGTTGAAGTGACGGTGTCGCCGCTCTTGCGCTGAAGGCAACAGGTTGCGTCATAGAGCCAGTTTACGAGCCTATGCCATGGCTGTGTGGGCAGCAAAGAAGGAGTTCTTTGCTGGCCTCATAGCATCTGTGATGTCTCGTCCGGTGGAGCTTTTCTGGGTGGTGAGGAGGCTGGTCGGTCCGGCCTCCTCCTGCCTGGAACTGGAATTTTCCAGTGCCCACAGTGACATATTTGTGGATTACTTTGCAGATAAAATCACCCGTATTCATCATAACTTCGACGTTGCACTTATCACATTAGGAGAACCTGAGGTTATGGAAGCCCCGTCTTGTCTGATGTTATGGCATCAGTTTCAGTTGGTGTTGCCTGCTGATGCGGGGGATGTTCTTGGGGTAGTTACAGCCACCTCTTGTGAACTGGACCCGTGCCCGTCCTGGCTGGTTAAGACCAGCCAGGAGACGCTGGGGCCATTGCTGGCTGGGATGGTCAATGCCTCCCTTCAGGAGATCAGAGTGCTGAACTGCCTTAAAGAGGCAGTGGTGCGGACTCTGCTCAAAAAACCATTGCTTGATGTTGACTCCTTCGCCAGCTATCGGCTTGTCTCTAACCTTCCTTTTTTGGGAAGGATATTGAATGGGTTGTGGCTCAGCAGCTACAGGAGCATCTGGACCATATTGGTTTTCTAGATCCCTCGCAGTCTGTCTTCTGCCCAGGTTATGGCACTGAGACTGTGCTTGTAACGTTGGTCGATGACCTTCGCCATGAATTGGATAAGAACATAAGAAGTGCCATACTGGGTCAGACCAATGGTCCATCTAGCCCAGCATCCTGTCTCTGACAGTGGCCAGTCACGGTGGTTTGGGAGAAGCACCCAACAGGTCACAACGTGGGATCCATTCCCTGTTGTTTTCCCCCAGCTCCCATCATGTTCCCTGATCCTGTCTGGCTAATAGCTGCTAATGGATCGATCTTCCAGAAACTTGTCCAAACCTCTTTTAAACTCTGCTATAGTACTGGCCCTTACCACAGCCTCTGGCAGTAGATTCCACAACCCAATTATACGTTGAGTGAAAAAATATTTTCTTTTATTTGTTTTAAACTTGCCACCCATGAGTTTCATGGAGTGTCCCCTAGTTCTAGTAC
>QEPC01009472.1:12645085-12672816 GCA_003113815.1 Sphenodon punctatus | reverse complement strand
GGGGGGGGAGTGGGTTAGGGGGGGGTGTCGGAGGTGGATTTTTGACAACCTGAATGCTTTATAGAGTGTTCCACAGTGTTTTTTAAATATAGTTTTAGTGTTATCTTTCATTTTTATATATTATAAGCCGCCCCGAGCTGCTGTGGCAGGAGGAGAAAGGTATTAAATCGAATTAATAAATACATTAATTAAAATGAATAAATAATAAGTGGGGTCACATGATCTGCAGATGGGGCCATGGTCCCAATTGGTATTTGAGAGATTTTGCATGACTTTGTCACTGTCTGCAATCTGTGATAGCAGTGTGACTCCACACACACACACACACACACACCCTCTAGGAGTGGGTTTGTCCCATCAGCGCCTCATGGGGTGAGTGTTTACTCTGGGGTCTGGGTTACCAGGAGTCAGGGATTGTTTTCCCGCCCCTATTGTGCACAGAGTAAGCCCCTTCCTTCCAAGAAGTAGGGTTTACTAAACACACACACACACATGCTGTTATCAAGCAATATTCTATATTAAAAGTAAAAATGAATGAACATAAACACAAATATTATTATTGCATATACATACATCTGCCTGCCAATTCACTCAGTGTCAACAAACATTAAAATCACCCAGTCACCCGACGCGTTTCGACGCGTTTCGGGCAAACAGTAAGCCCTTCTTCAGGGGGAAAAATAAACTTCAAAATAAATAAAAAATACATAGTTAAAAAATGTATATAAAATGGATATAATAGAACAACCCTGAGCTTCTCATTTTATACAACAATATCAAACACCTAATCAACTAACAACATCCAATCTGTCAACAAAAAATATCATGAGACTTAATAGATCACTTATAAATATTGTATAAAACTCATAAAAGAATTAATATTTGGACCATATGATATTTATAATTGTAAAAACAGCTGAAATCTACATCTCAAAAAGTCACTTTCAACTGCTAAAATAGCAATGTGCAAAAATACACTAATCTCCTTGACAATAATTTTTAAATTTATTCAAATATTTGTAAAAAAACCACTTAACTGAATATCAGACTTATTGCGAGATGAAGTAACATATTGGCATATTCGCAAGTATATATATATAAGTTAAAAAAAATTAAAATATCCAATTGCTAAACAAAAATCTTGATAGGATATTGTATTTTCTCTGATGTATACCACATTACACCGGTGCTCCGAACTCTGCACTGGCTGCCGATAGTGTGCCGGGCCAGGTTCAAGGTCCTAGTGATGATCTATAAAGCCCTATACGGTCTTGGCCCCTCTTACCTTAGGGACCGCCTCGCCTTTCGCGCTCCAGGGCGGCTCCTGCAGTCTGCCGGGGGTGCCCTCTTGGAGGTCCCCCGTGTTAAACGGGGGGCCACGATGGAGAGGGCATTCTCGGTAGTAGGGCCGCGGCTGTGGAACTCCCTTCCGGAGGAAGCTCGCCTGGCCCCAAGCCTTTTAACATTTCGGCGGAACTGTAAGACCTGGCTGTTTGCCCAGGCCTTTGGGGGAGGGTAGGGAGGGGTGTTTTTTTTAATCCCCCTCCCATTTGTTTTGTCTAGCCCTGTTTAATATTTATATTGAATATTTTATTGTTTTATTTGAATTTTTAATGTATTTTATTGTTTTATGGTTGTGAGCCGCCCCGGGCTGCGTTGCAGGAGGGGCGGGATATAAATGTGTATAAATAAATAAAATAATAAATAAATAAAATTATTCTGTTTCACTTCCAAAGAGCTTTATTATTTATTGCTTGCTGCTGTCCCGGCAAGCTCTGCATCACAGGGGTGTAGAATTATATGGAAATCCCAAAATGGGGGTGGGGAGTGTCACACACACGTAACACCTGGTCTGGGTTAGTATGTTAATCCTGATGTCCCATGAGTGGAATTCCCATTGCATTCTTGATATTTGGATGCATAAGGGGAAAACTATAACACTTAGGTTCATTTGCTAGAATGTGAAGTGCTCCTGTCATGGGATTGAAAAAATCCTTTCCTTCCCCAACCTCAGCTTTTAGTCTGAAGGACAAGCTCCAACCTGACCCTTCAGTCTGCTAGATATCAGGGGGTGGGAGTGGGGTTAATCTGACTAGACTGAGCCTCTCGTAGGATGGATCCCATTTGCACAGTTCTTATGGTAAAGCCACAGGGAGGTTAATCTAAGGCTATGATCCACAGTGTTTTGCATTGAGGGCATCCTGATGCCTTAGGCTGGAACCAACAAGAGACCCTTTGCACACTCTCTAGCTTCAACTTCCTTCTAGTCTTCTGATCCAGGAGTCTCAAGGAAGAAAAACTAGTTATTTTGAGTGGATCCGATACTAAACATTTTCCATTTAGTGCCCAACAAGTTACTCAAATTACCATTTCCAAGGTACTGATTTTCCATTACTGAGTTATCGTTATTATGTTTGGCACCATTTTGCTGATGACTTATGTCCTGTTTTCTATCCCATTTCCACTCATCTATTGATCCATGTTGGAAAGAAACTACAACGGTAACACAGTAAGTTGGAATGAGTTAGTAAAATGGAAAGTTGGTAACAGTAAAACTCGGTATTTCAGGTAGTTGCGTATCTGTTTCAGCATTCAGGTTCTGATTGGGTCCCCAGTAGGCTACCTGAAACATCAGGTATTACTTAGGTGTACAAAATTTGCTACCCATTCCATCTCTAGTCCTATGCAATTCCAAGGTGATCCATGATCTGACCCTGTATGTGATACCAAAATGTATGTGTCTGATCCTAGCTAATTTTTATGTTTAAGGGCATTTTCTGTTTTAAGACAGTAGTTTATATGGGAAAATGGAACATTTCCAATTGAGATGTGTTAATGTTTTCCCCAAACCAGGGTGTATTGTGATGGGATAAACACGCACGCTCCTACTGGTCCCTGCAAAGCTGGCTACTTCTGTACTGGTGCTGCCAGAACACCCCTCCAGCACATGGTCAAGGAAGGACATTACTCACTGGAAGGCGCTTTCAGACCAGAGCCCTGCCCGCCTGGGAGTTTTCAGTCTGTAAGTGATGAAAGTGAAGGACTGTTCTGGTCCCATTAAAACCTTGAGAATCCAGATCAGCTGGACAAGCATTTGGGGAAACATTTGCACTGCCTTCCAACTCGGGTGAAACTCTGCTGCCTTCCAGTTCTCTCTCAAGCTGGAAAATAGTCACCCTGGGAAAGAATCTCACGCTAAACTTTGGTTATGGCTGGAGTCAGGGAGAAATGGGACAAGATGTCCTAGAACATGGGAGGTGAACCTACCCCACTGCCTCTAAGGCTTGCAGCCAGGAAGAGGGAGGGGGAAAGGGCCCGGACCCTCCTACTTAGTTCTTGTCCCTTCCTCCGCTAAGAAGCAATTTATAAATTGTCTTAAAACAGACGGTCTTGTCATAACAAGTCAACACACTAGTGCTGAAACATATAGCAGGGTCTGTATTCATGAATATTATTTGCATTTTCCGATAGCACTCTGACTATCCAAATCAGTATTGAAATGAATAATTGCATGTTCATTCAAACCCTTGTTCCTTCAGGGGTTGGGGATGGGGTCATTTTTTTCTAGATATACAATTATTCAACCAAATATCTGAAATGAAAAACAGAAAGAGAAATAAAATGGGAAACCAACTGAAAAACCTGAAGCCAATACCCCAACAAAACAGGAAAAAAACAGTGCTTCGTACCCACTTCATCAGTTCCAATCAGAGTGGATGAATTCCATGAGTGATAGTCACAGCAAAGAATATTTTTAGCACAACAACAGATGTGAACGAGCTGCCCTGCCTTTAACCTGTCCAGGATGTGCTTTATAGTTTATAATCCATTGTATTGGTCCCCAGTGTTCTGTCAAGTCCTGTGTCTCTTTGTAAATCTTGACTCTTTTTTTTTTTTGTCCTCGGGCTCAGGGGCCAAATGTGTCCCATGACTAGCTTTCATGTGGTCTCTTTCCAGGTCCCGGATGTGGCCTCTGGATCCAGTTCCTACCCCCAACGACTGAAAAAACTGAGCTCAGGGACAGGGTCAAACAGCAGAGATGAGGGCAGGCACACAAGGACAGGGGACCAATTCATTGTACCCTGTCTCCCCTCCCCCTGTCTTTAGATTGTAAGCTCTCGGGAAGGCACCGTGTCTATCTTATTCTTTGTAAAGTACCAGGTACATCGCTGGTGCTATATAAATGCTTATAATAATAATAATTAATAATAAGGACTATGACCTGGACCAGGAGCATCCTCTTCCTGAGAGTACCCATTAAGCGTCCCCAACTTCTGTGGAAGCCTCAGAGCTTGTACTAATTTTCAAGGAGGCCCCTGGGAAGGAAAAGGTTCCCCACCCCTGCTGGGCAGCCTTCACTCTGTAGCAGGGGTTGCCTTGAGAGTTTACAGAGCAAGTTTTGCGTTAGCCATTCTTAATTCCATGAGCCTGTGGCCTTTCCCATTTCCCCACTCACTTCCTGCTGTCTTCTCTCTGTAGAGCTTGAGCCAGTCTCTGTGTCTGCAATGCCCCGAAGGGATGTTCTGTAATCGGACAGGCCTGGCTGAGCCCCTGGCTTGCCCCAAAGGCTATTACTGCCCAGCTCAGAGTACTCAGCCTCTCCCTTGCCCGGTGGTAAGTTCTGAGTATATTGCTCTCTGCGCAGACGCTCTCCCTTGGTCTCGGAAGGATTCAGTTTCTCTCTTTTTCTCCAGGGCACTTACGCGGATGTTCCTGGTGGGACTGGATTGGGTTTCTGTAAACTCTGCATGGCAGGCATGTATTGTAGCCATACTAGCTTGGACACACCCGAGGGACCATGCCAACCAGGGTATTATTGCATCCAAGGATCCAGCACTGCCTCACCGGTGAGTTCTGGACTTGTTTGTAGACCCCCACCACCTACAGCATTCTCTGCTATACACCGTACCTTGGGCATGAAGTCACCTTCTTTCCTTTGCCTCAGGCTGTGCTTCCCTTCGGCGATCTTTGCCCAGCTGGGTACTACTGCCCTGCTGGTACAAAGCACCCAAGGGAGACGCCATGTCCTGCTGGTACCTGGAATGAGCAGAGAGGAGCTCAGGATGCCAGCTGGTGCCTGCCCTGCCCCCCTGGGTTCTTCTGCAGTATGCTCGGACAGGTTTCCCCAACAGGTGCATGCGCTTCAGGTGAGAGACACCGAAAATCCTCCCAGTCAGCAGAGAATCTGCTCCTTTGGAAATCAGTAGAGCTGGAATGAGTAGTAGATTTCGTATTTATGGGTATCAAGTACCTGAAGAATACCTACAACTAAACTGGGTATTCATAGACCTGGATTTTCCCCCCAAGTGTTCATTGGGTGTTTTCAGACATGACACTAACCCCCGTTTAACCACACTTGAACATTTCTTATGCATGTTGCAGGGCTGTATTGGTGCCCTATGCAGCCCAGCAACATGCATAAGAAAAGTTCAAGTGTGGTTGAAGTGTGGTTAGTGTCATGTCTGAAAACACCCATTCTTGGGTTTTAGGTTTGGTTATTTTGGGTTTTTTTTAGTCAATTTTAGTATTTTGACTACATCATTTTTGGCAATTGAATGACTAATATTGGAGAGAGAGAGAGAGAGAGAGAGAGAGAGTCCATTCCAAAATATTTATTTATTCATTCAAATGTATATGCCGACCTTCCCATTAAGGCTCAGAGCAACCTACAACCAAATAGATATATCCAAAATGGATACCCAGTGGAAAGGAAAAGGGCAGTGATTGTTATTATCTGATTTACCATTTTTTATTGGGGTAAAGCTTAATTTGTTGGGTTTGTGCTCATTTTTAAAATATTTGTTTCAGCTTTATTTATTTATTTACTCAAACTTTTATGCCATCCTTCCCATAGGCTCAGGGTGGCCCACAAATCATTAAAAAAAAAAAGTAAAATACAAAAACAACACCCCCAAAACCTACAAACCTTCTCACAACCCCCACAAAACCCACCCAATGCCATCTTCCCATTCTCCACATCCACCCACCCACCCCCCTACCCCAAACCCATCCACGAAACCCCCCATGCCTTCTAGCGATTATGCTGGGAGATATTCTTTATTAAGCGAACCCCTCCTCTGCTCCCTTTCCCTATTGCCGCAAGATGAGTCAAATAAGAATGACGGCATGTTCTCTGCTTTCAGGCTTTTACTGTACAGGCAGGACACGGAGCCCAAGGCCGATGGACGGTACGACAGGAGGACTGTGTCCCAAAGGCCACTTCTGCCCCGCAGGTTCAGCTGTAGCTTCCCCTTGCCCAGATGGGGAATACAGCAATGCAACAGGTCAGGAGTAGGGGAGGCATTTGGGGTGGCGTCAACTATGGTTTGTAGGGATGGAAATTTCAGATTCAGTTAGAGCTGAATCAGCCCGAAATGGCCGATTTGGTTCTTCTGAAATTTCATTTCTCGATTTGGTTTCAAGCAATTCAGGGGTTTTTTCCGCTGCCATTTTTTTTTCCGTTGATTTTTTTTTTTCCAATGAAAAAAAAAAACTGAAACAAAATCAGTGCGAAAAAAAGAATCAAAATCAACCGAATCAAGAACCAAGATTCTCAGAGAACCAAATTCGGGGGAAAAAAAAGGAACCAAAATTTGTCCCAGAGTCCTATCCCTAATGGTTTATGTGGAAGGGAGCAGGGAATCTGCTTTGCATAGCATGGCTCCAATGCTCGGGGGTCACAGGATTAGACTGCATTATGTCCACAAGACTAACTTCTTGCGTAAGTTAGTTTATTTATTTCATTAATCTGATTCTTTTCATTCTTCGGCACTTGGTTGACCTCGGTAGTGCTATTTCGTCATTTCGTACTCATTAGTGCTTCCAACGTTAGAGCTCAAGAGCACTCTTGAACATCACAAGATGATGATGTGAAGGACAGCCGGGTTTAAACAAGGATTGGATAAGTTCTTGGAGAAGAGGTCCATTAACAGCCTTTAGCCAAGTAGGTTGTGGGACACAACCTCTGACCGTCGGGAACTGGAAGCAAACAGCAGGGAATTAATTACTCTATTATGACCTGTTGGGTACTTTTCTGAAGCGACCAAGATTGACCACTGTTGGAGACAGTTGGCTTGAAGGACCATTGGTCTGACCCAGTAGGACACTTATCTTCTTACTAAGTTAACAAAGTGCCAAATAACAAATAACCAAACCAAAACGATGATGTGAATGAAATTAATTAAACAAACCAATTTAAATAATTGAAATGAATATTCTGTTTGTTAAACTAAGCTTGGAGTCGGGAACCTTTTCCCTCCCGGGAGCCACTTTGAAAATTAGTATAAGCTCTGAGGGCCGCATACAAATAGGGGATGAAGTTGCTTAAGGTGTGCACTCAAGGAGGGCCCAGAACATTGACTTCTGCCATGGATCTGTCCCCTATCGTTGTGAGCACACCCTCATCTCTGCTCCCTTCCGCTGAGCTCAGTTTTTCCAGTAGTTACTGGTAGGAACTGGAGCCAAGGTAGGAACTGGAGCTAAGGACTAGATCCTTGAACTGGAAAGAGACCACATAAGAGACATATGACCGTGGCTCCCAGGCCCAAGGTTCCCCACCCATGAATAAACAGAAAGGAAGTGACAAATTTGGAATTCATTGAGAATATCATTTCAGCCGAACAGTGTAGTCAAATGGATCAGAGTTGTCAATGGTTGAACCAGCTGAACCTACTTGAAGATGAAATTTCGATTTTGAATTGAAGTTCCCATCAAGGTGCTCAAAGAGGGTGAATTTGAATTCACGATTTTGTCAAAGGAAGCATACTCAAATTTGAAAAGTTCTATTCATTTAATCCCTCCAGCATCCCAGGCTCAGGTGCAAGAAGACAGCAGCTTTTGCTCTGGATGCATAACGCTTGTCCGGTCTTCAGCAGGGTTCCTCTTGGCTCTGCCTGCCACCTGGTGGTTAGACATGGCAGTGGGATTACATAGGGACAAGCTTTCCCCTAAACCGGCTGTCCTTCGGGATGCGTCCATATTCCATCCTAGGACTATAAATTCAACAAACATGGATGGATCCAGTGTAGCCAGGCGCACTTGGGTTCAGGCAAAAATTTCCTGCCTGCGTAGGACTGTATTCTGGGTTCTTCAACCTGTGTGCATGGGAACCTCCATTTGTTTGCAGCTTTCCTTCCTTATATAGCTCCTTTCTGCAGCTTGCTGCCTCCTGAGAGCCTCCACCAGGCCAGTTACCCCCAAACAAAGCCACACACAGAAGTCAGTCCTTAAGGGTTGAACCACTGGAAACCTAAGTGTGTCTTTAGACATAAAGTCAGCGGGTGTTTGAATGTGTGCTTTGACCTTGATATGAACACCAGTTTGGCTCTGTGTTCACCATGTGGCGCTGCTTAGACATGCCACACACAGAAGTGGGGAAAAAACAGTTCAAACAAAAATCAGGAAACAGAGGCTTAGATAAAATATACAAACTTTGTTCGTGGAACTTTGCAAACCCTCCCTGGATCAAACCAGGCTCTACCCTCTGCTGTAAGCACAGCCAAGTAATAACCCAGAGGCTCCAGGGGGGAAAAGGTATTGTAATTGGGCAAGTATGGCTACAGAGTATGCTTACAGATATTACCAGAATCCAGTTCTGTATTAATATGAAGTAACATCAATTGATATACATAATCATACTAACAGATATAATAAATGCATTGTCAAATCATCATGGGATTCTATACCCATACTGGAAAAGCTCTTACAGACTAGACAAAGCATAAAGCTGTGCTGGACATAATTATGTTTCTGGCCCCCTCTACGTGACTTTCTCAACAGCACTTAATAGTCCACTGGAGCAGAGGGTGAGTCTGTTGTGATAATAATATTATAGTTAGAATTAGTAACTCAATAAGATATTCGTTACTTCGATCTGGTCTCAACCCTTAATGTTATCCCAACCCCAGTTTACCTCCTGCCAAATGCAATCTCAGGTACTCAAGCCAAGTCCAAAATGCCATAAATAACAAAGTTCAAAACTGGGTTGAAAACATTGTAACCTAATATAATGTTAATAGGGATATACTAAAGATAAATGGGCAAGAGGAGGAAGGGGGGGGGAACCCCAACCCTAAATAAACAACAAATGCACTCACCCTCTGCTCAGTTCAAACATCTCATAAACCTTTCCAGACAGAAAACCCAACAGCCAGCATGCCCCTAATATCACAGGTTGTACTTTTAAAGTAAACTAATCAAAGTAATTAGTCCCATGTGATCAAGATTCAAAGTATTGCCTCTGCTGAAATGCAAAACCATTTCTTGAGATTGATAGACATCTTCAAACCCTCCCATAGAAAATTTTTCTCCCAGCACCTACTACATCAAGAAGATAAATCAAATACAAATGAAGCCCCCTAAACAGAGTCTTATGAGAAAGTTCCTTTCATTGGTTATGTTTCCAGCTTGGGTTTTTCCTCTTTTCCTTGATCTCCTTCGTCCAAAATGTTGGGCTTGTTCTTATTCTATTAACCTTCATCCCACTATCAAATATATCCATGCTACTGTTCATGTAGATGATGATATCGCCACATCCAGAACCCATTCCTTCTTCTAATGTAAGGCAACTCTTGGAGAACTCATCCTTTCTTTCTTCTTCTAGTGTTCATGACCTTGCTATGAACACCGGTTTGGCCCTGTGTTCACCATGTGGCGCTGCTTAGACACACAGCCCATCTTGGGGCAAATCAGTATTTTGCTCGCTGCCCGATCTGAGCACGCACGTGCTGCTGCCTCATTCCCTGTGGCCTGCTAACACACCACGCAATATCATTAGACACAATGCTGGTCACGTGTTCAGTCGGAACCCGCAAATTGTCCATGTGATGCAACGGTGTTCACATCACGTGTTCAACGGATGTTCAACGGGTGGTCAGATTGGTGTTGGGGAATTGTTATGGCGCTTACACACAACGGCCAAACACATGCTTAGGGGTTTTGACACCCGATCTTTGTTATGTCGATGCCCTTAGTGTCATTACTGGGTCAGACCAATGGTCTGTTTAGCCCAGCATTCTAGCTCTGACAGCGGCAGGCTCGATTGCTTCCACGAGAGTGTGGAGCAGGTTACAATGGTGTCATCCATTTCCTGCCATCTTGTCTTCACTTCTGACAAGCAAAGGTGTCACTCCCCTGACTTAACTTAACTAATGGCCCTTTATGGACCTGGCCTCCAAAAATTCATTCAGTCCCATTTTGGGTGTTTAATAAACAAGACAAATAACCTGCGGGAGTCGGTGCAGCCCCCACTCCACTCGCATGTTTTAGTGTGTAGAGTTAATTAATGGGCAGCCCCTTGCCCATCTTTCATGCGCTGGTAGTGGTAGCCACCATAGGTGGCGCCACTCAGCACTTTCCCTCTCCCCAACCCTGGCTCTGATGGAAATGATGGCGTCACAGCCAGCGAAGGCTTCTTCTCTCACCGTGACCCTCCCTTTCCATCGTGCTCTCTGCTTGCAGCAGTGCTCATGTACTTGGGCAGCTGCAAGAGAAGTTCCTTCCTGCACCCCTGCTCCCTTCTCTTTCTTGCAGCTGCTTTACAGCTGATTGCTCTCTCGCAGCCGCCTGAGCACATGATCAATGATCAGCAGTGAAGCAGCTGCAAGAGGAGAGAGTGGGGGTGCAGGAAGGACCTTCTCCAAGTCTTCTCCCCGCTCTAGGGATGGGACTATCGGTATCGGATTAATCCGATAATACCGATAATATTGGTATCGGTGTATCGGTTTTTTAACATTGCCGATTTTTCGGATCTTTAACATTGTGGCTATTTTAACAATGGCCGCAATGTTAAAGATCCGAAAAATCAACAATGTTAAAAAAAGTTATACCGATATCGGATAAATCCGATACCAATAAAACCAGTAACCGATAATTTGCCGATAGTCCCATCCCTACCCCGCTCTGTCCTCTTGCAGCCGCTTCACTGTTGGTTGCTCTCTAGCAGCCACACTAAGCTGGTTGCTCTCTAGCAGCCACACTAAGTTGGTTGCTCTCTAGCAGCCACACTCTGTGGTGCTGGCGGACCTGGATGCGGGTGAACCAAATAGACGTGAGCCAGATGCGTGGGCGTGTATTAGTACGCACTAGCACTCAAAGGCCCACACATTGGGCTGCAATGTCCTTGGATAATGCCATGAGTGGAGGCTTCATGGGAGTGCAGGCAAACATCTGGCGAACACCCAATGGACAGGCAGGTGAACACCCACCTGGTGGGTGCCAATGTGGGCTGTTGTCTTGTTTATTTTCATGCAATGAAGCCACTGGCATGTGCAACATCCTCTGAAAATGAGTTCCCCAGATTAGTCACCTTTCAGTGGTTTAGACCCGCCCTGTTCCACGTGATATTTATGGACTGTCTGTTCCAAATCCAGAAGCAGGAAGGGAAGAGGCAGTTGTTTCCCCTTCACTCCGTGATCTCTTTTTTCTTTTCTGTGTTGCCCTGTCAGGTCAGAAGGAATGCTTCCCCTGTCCACCTGGATTTCGCTGCCAGAGTGGCACGATGCAACCCTGCCCACCTGGATTTTACTGCCCAGAAAAGACCGGCATAACTTTTTACCCCTGTCCACCTGGTACTTACAACCCTTCCCCTGGGATCGGCCAGGCTGAGAGATGCCAGCCATGCCCTGCAGGTAAGGAGACTCTCAGAATGAGCTCAATCTTCCACTGGACACACCACTTTGTAGAAGAGAAATCCCTCCAGCTACCATCTTCTCTTCCAACTTCCCCATCCCCAGGCCACCCAGATAGTCCCCTTGGGTTGATGCTTGAGAATGACCCTCTCAGAATGTCCGGCAGGAGATGGGGCTGGGAGTGCAGGTTTCTGGTTTCTTACAGTGCAGATAAAGAAGTGGCACACTTTGCTTTGGAAGAACAAATCCTCTCCAGTTGTGCTGATGCTGCAACTAGATCTCTTTCATAAGAGTAATTATAATGGGGGTATAGAGCATGCATCACCCCCCAGAAGCTTTAGAGGTATGAGAGAAAGGGCTTATGGGGGTCAGCATTCCCCACAAACCTTGGCGGAAACGTAATATACCCATGATCTCTTCTCATTTTGTCCTCCACCCTTTCTGTACTGTAGCGGATGTTGCATCTTTCAGCGCTGTTTCCAGTAAACTAGCAGTCTCTTACCTGTGCCTTTTTGCCCCCCAGGGATGTTCTGTGAAGAATGGGGATTAACCTCTCCCAGTGGCCCCTGCTGGCCAGGATTCTTCTGCACAGCGGGTACTAGATGAATGTCCAAGTGAATTGGTTGGAGGAGCCAAGGCCCTTTTGGAATGATCTCCTCCTTATTCCCTATGATCTTCTGTCCTTTCTGATCAATTTGCCCTGATTCCCACTTGGAAAGGGAGGTTGCTATCTAATGCTGTGGCTTGTATTGACGTTGAGGCTCTGGGAGATGAAGTTGGCACATGGGCAGTGGAATGGGAGAAGCTGATGCAATGACATTTCTGTGGGAGTTTGGAGGCTGATAGGACTAAACAGTGTAATGGAAGAAGTCCCTTCCCCTAGAGGGTCACCAAAACCCATCTGAGCATCCGTAACCATGGGTATGTTTAGATGGATGTGGAGCCGGAGCTGCTCCGGGACCCCGCCTCCTGCGTCTGCCTGCTCCCAGCTCCGCCTGGGTCCACAACAGACAGACAGGGATTTTAAATGGTTTTATGTATGTAGATCTATTTTTGATATTTTCGTATGCTGTAGCCCGTCCCGAGCCCTAGGATATAAACTTAAGTAAATAAAATCCCTTAGACTACAAGGGCAGCGCAGAACAGTGAGGGCTAGACTGGAAAGGATGCAAAAATTACTGATGTCGCTTAAGGGGTTAATTCTGGGTCCAGAGCACCTCAGTGCTGAGGATGCTCTTAGGGTCTTGGATGTGACTTTCTGGGTGATAACAAATGTGACAGTGACCCGCTGAGGCCCACTTTGGCACATGAGCCACCACCAGCACATTTGTTAGTGCCCCCCCAGATGTTCGCCCAGGATTGCTCCCGGGCACGGCGGCGGCAAGGTTGGGCTTTGAATCCTGGAGACCTCCTGGATTACGACCGGGCTACCATCCACCCGAACAGGCCAGAGTGGGCCTCAGCAGGCTATTAGGTTTTTTATGGCCTGCCATAACCCGGTCCGGATTGAGTCCGCCATAGTATCCGTTATTAGCCACCATGGCTGCCCATTATGGTGGGGGGCAGTGCCAGCCGGCTTCATATTCGTGTGGCTCCCCACCCTCCACAGTGGCCCGGGCACCAACATGTTTGTTGGCCAGCCAGACCCAGTTGGAACTGTGTTGCTGTTGGGTTCCTGACCCAGGTTCGGCTGTGACCGTGGTGCTCCGCCATCACTTCTGTTTATGCCCTCAGTCCAGCGCAGCCCAAGCACCCCGCTGTGCTGCTTACGCAATGCACATTACTGCCGTACCATGCAAAGTACAATGCATTCTATTGCCCTCAGGTGGCATTTGCCTAGCACACCAGCAGCCTTCACACGCGAGCCTTCTCTTCCTTTAGTAGCTAGGCCTTGATCCTCTAAATGTTGTGTTGGCTCCACCCCCATTGAACTCAGTAGAGCTTGCACCAACATTGTGTTTGGAGGATCAGAGCAGGGAGTCCGGATGCTTGACCTCTGCCAATGACTTGCTCTGTGACTGTGGGTTGGTCATTTATCTCCTTTTGTAACCCAGAGATAGGGATACCTACTTACCTGAGAGGGAGGTTGTGGGGCTGAACCAATACACATTCTAAAGGGGTTGTAAAACTCTCTGATGAAAAAAAGTGTTAATAACAATCTCATGATCCTATTCTAGAGTGAATAGCAAATTTCAGATCTGTGCATATTATTTGTATATTCTGATATCCCTCTGAATATCCAAATAAGTATTTACACCCAAATCAAAATTTGCAGCTTAGTTTCTTTGGTTTATTTTGGTTCATGACTGGAATAATGGCACCAAAATAACTGAAACAAATATCCAAAATGAATACCTGAAGTAGAAATGAAAAGAGTTATTTGTATCTACTTTGTTCTAACGAGCTCAAAACAGGCATCTATGTTGACAATATTCATTTCTGGAATCATTTTGTTTCTGCACTATTATGTCCCAGTGTGCTACTGGCTAAGCCTACATATTCACCTATCCTTGGCCTACTCTACTCTAATTACTAGGGGTGGGAATTCCAGTTCTCCCGAGATCCGATATTACCAGTATTTGGGTGTATCGGCTTAATCCGATAAATCAGATATTTACCTGTACCGGCATACCAAATATTTAACATTGGCCACGGTACCAGAATTTTTACCTTGCGGCCATTGAAGTCAATAGCCGCAATGTAAAAAATCCAGTACCGCGGCCAATGTTAAAAATCCGGCATGCTGATACCGGTAAATCTGGTACCTGGGAGATCCGATACTGGTACATTCCAGTATCCGGTATTCTCCCCGGTGTCCCACCCCTACTAATTATGCACTCACAAAGGGCATGTTCAGTTGAAGGTTTTTTGAATTTAAGAGTGTTTTTGTTAGAATTTTTTTTAAAAGATGTAAGAACATAAGAAGTGCCATACTGGGTCAAATCAATGGTCCATCAAGCCCAGCATCCTGTTTCTGATAGTGGTCAATCTTAGTCGCTTGAAAGAAGTACCCAACGGGTCATAATGGACAATCCGTCCCCTGTTGTTCACTCCCAGTTCCTGACAGTAAGAAGTTACGTCCCCGTAACCTACTTGGCTAATAGCCGCTAATGGACCTACTCTCCAAGAATTTATCCAATCCATTTTTAAAACCCATCTATACTATTGGTCTTGACCAATATCCTGTGGCAACAAATTCCACAAGTTAATGGTGCATTGAGTGGAAAAAATGCTTTCTTTTATTTGTTTTAAATCTACCACCAGTTAGTTTCATGGTGTGTCCCCTAGTTCTAGTACTATTTGAGAGGGTAAATAACTGTTCCTTATTTACTTGTCCTACACCACTCATGATTTTATAAACGTCTGTATCATATCATATCTGTATCACAGGTTCCCCAGTGTGGGATATTTTACCCTAATTTACTTTGTGAGCCGCCTTGAGCTAACATGGTAACTTAGGAGAGTGCGGGATAGAAATAAACTGAATGAATGAATATCCACTCTCAGTTGTCTCTCCTTCAAACTGAAGAGCCCCAACCTATCAAGCCTCTCTTTATACGGGAGCTGTCCCATACCCTTTATCATTTTCCTTGTCCTTCTCTGTACCTTTTCTAGTTCTATGTCTCTGGGGAACTTCTGGGTAGGTTTGTTTTTTTTTCTAACAGAAAATGCAAAAAAAAAAAAAAAATTATAATGAAAATGGAAAGACTTGTTTGAGAACTTTGAGATGGAAAAAATGAATAATATTTTCCAAACTTTTCATATAGCTACCCAGACAGAAACTATGAACAGCTGTAGGTGCATGAGAAGGAGGTGATTCTTTAATCAATTGACGCATACAGGTCTAAGGCTTTGGATTTCTGTCCCTTAGTTTTGTTTTTGTTTGAATCAGGAGCCAATATCCCAAACCTTGATGGAGCCACAAGCAGAGGAGGCCCTTGTCCTCTGGGGCACTTTTGCCCTGGTGGCACCAGCGTCCCTCTTCCATGCCCTGTGGGCACTTACTCAGACAGGTAAGTGGCTCTGCTGGTTTGAAACAAGATCCCTCTTTCCCTCTAATCTGCTGTTCCTTTGCCCATGTTCGTTATATGATGCTAATACCTCCCTGCTACCCCAGACCTTCAGTTCCATCCTCCCTCTCTCCGTCCTTTGGTACAAAATGTTCACTTTTAAATTGTCTGTTTATTGGTTCCCCCCGCCCTCCCAGCAATTACAATTTGCAGAAATAAAAATGCCTGTGCTTAAAAGAAGCAAACATCAAGATAGCAAAAGTTTTCTTTGAATAACTTAACATCCACATTTCTATGCTTCCCTTGGTAGATGGCATATTAAGGCAATTGCTCATTATTATGTTCTTGGTAACTTTCTATGGAGAATTGGGCACTGGTTGCATAAGTGGGTTTTGCTGCACATAATCGAGAAGTTCATCCAATTTTTTGTGTAAAGTCTCTGCCTTTTTTTTTAATGCCCAACATTCCAGATCATGTTGAGCTGGTCATCTAGGGTTGGAGGCAGTGGGATTTTTCCAAGTGTCTCACTATTGTGTGTTTGCCCGGGGCCAGTAGGGTCTATGGCCGGTCCCCACAATTGGAACGGGCCAGTCCTGGTAGCCTCAGAATCAGTGCTTCTGTGGCCCCAGGACGGACTATATCTGTGGGGCCCTTTCCTTGCTCATGGGACTCTTAGCTCCTGGGGTTCTGCAGGGCCGTGCCCTCACCACTGCCTCACCTACTGGGGTAAGGAGTGGAGCAGACTGCCAATTGTTGAGGGGGTGGCAATGAAGAGTGGGGCCATGGGAGCCTCACGTTTTATTTTTGCCAGCCCCATCCCCCAAAATGTTAAGGCCAGCCCTCTGTTTGCCTGCTAGAAAAAATGGGTATTTGTAGATGGACAGGCTGCCCCAGTGTTGGCTGCACCAGCCTGCTTCATGGCCAGGTGGCCGGTCCGTCTAAAGGCGGCCTGCCAGATGTTGAAGCAGAGCAGGCTGAGAGGCAGCCCTGCCGGCGGCACTCTGGAACATCCCACAGTGCCAGCGATGGAGCGGGCCAGCCAAACTCAGGGCACTGGTCCAAAGCGGAACAGCTGTCCGTCTGATGCGCAGAGCCATGCTGCTGCTCCGCTTCCAGCCGCCAGGCAACACCATAGCATTGTAGATGCTTTTGCCCACAACTCTATGTTTTGGGGTGTGGGGTGTGCTGTGCGGGTGGACTGCAGGAAAGGAACCCACCAGGGTCCATCTGATCCCAAGTCAGGCGGGGCTGGGAGCAGGCGGACGTAGGGGCAGCCCCGCCTCTGTCTGAAAACATCCAATGTTTTAACTACTAGGAGCATGGATCCTACTTGGCCAATTTTGAAGATTGTTAATCCTTGGAGCATTTCTTGTGAGGCAAATTCATTGTTCACTCTATAAAAGAGGAAAATCTAAGAGCAGCACAGTTCACTTGACAGACGCTTTCCCATTGACAATAGCAGCCTCAGACCTCCTTTAACTCTTAGCACCAGTGACACTAAAAGTGTTGTGGCACTTTTAGACCCACCAGCACTGTAAATGATCTTGCTGCCAGAAAAGGAACCAAGGCATGTGACATGGGGAACTGTCTGGGGGAACTGAACGCCATCGGGCATAGGGTGTGCATGTCATTTTCGTTATTACAATAACGAAAACGAAAATTGTCGTTTTCGTTATCGTTATTTCAATAACGAAAACGACAAATAATAATAACGAAAATAGAAACAAAAAAAAATGGGTCTCTGGTGCCCAGAGTTCTCGAAGGGTTGAGTGATGTTGAGTCATGGTTCTCGAAGGGTTGAGTGATGTTGAGTCATGGTTCTCGAAGGGTTGAGTGATGTGATCTATGATACCACCTTTGTGTCTCCCTAGGCTGCACCTCTCATTGGAGTCTCACTGCACTGCTTGCCCATCTGGCTATTATTGCAGTTCGACTGGTCTCGCAGCCCCCTCTGGACCCTGCTAAGCTGGGTACTACTGCTTGGAAGGAGTCTCCTCCCCAACTCCCACCGGTGAGAATGCAACAAGGTTTTTCATTTCATAGGTTTTCCA
Organism: Sphenodon punctatus; assembly: GCA_003113815.1. Classification (NCBI taxonomy): domain Eukaryota; kingdom Metazoa; phylum Chordata; class Lepidosauria; order Sphenodontia; family Sphenodontidae; genus Sphenodon; species Sphenodon punctatus. Next base: position 12,655,128 of record QEPC01009472.1, on the reverse strand, counting down.
TGATGAATTCTGATTTCCTGCGTGCCAAGATCTCAAGTCTTGAAAGAAGTTGTAAGAACATCTGCTAAGTGTTGGTGCCTTCAACTTCCAGTAGCATCAACTGTGGGTTTTTTCTCATAGTCTAGGGCAGGGGTGGAGAACCTTTTTCTGTCCTGGGGGCCACATCGCATAGAGGTTGGGGCAAGGGTGCTTAACGGGCTTATTCATTAAGAGAAGGAGGGCCCAGATCATGGATCTGTCCCCTGCCCTCGTTTGCATGCCCTCCTCTCTGCTCCATTATCCTGAGCTCAGTTTTTCAGTGCTTGGGAGTAGAGAATGAATCTAGGGGCCAGATCCAGGAACTAGGAAGGGGCCACATAAAAATTTGCTGAGGGCCACGTTTGGCCCCCGGGCCTGAGGTTCCCCATCCCTGGCCTAGGACATTGCCCACTTGAACCCAACCATACCACTGGCGAGGACCTCCTTCGCCAGGGATTTAGCCACACTTCAAACCTCTCCTCCATTTGTTCATCTACTTGCAACCCTTTTTTTGTCTTCATCTCTGAGTTTGGGGTGTTTTTAGATGAACCCAGGGGTGGCTACCCCTGAGTCTGCTTTGGCAGGGGCCCCCCAGGGTCTGCTCTGGCAGTGGTGGGTTTAAACAGAGGCAACCGCGGCAGATCACAGTCGGCCCACGCAGCACCCCCTCCTCCCCCACATCATAGAGCTGCAGGCGGATCACCGGCCACTCTAGGCTGCCGCCTGCAGCTCTATGGCTGTTGCCGGGGCAATCCCTGGCTGGAGGTGAAGCTGCAGCAGTCCATCTGTGAGTAGATATACTGCTGCTCTGCCCCCGCCCCCAAGCTGGTGCTCCGGGTTCAGGCAGCACGCTTCGCCTGTGGTGCTCCAAGATGTTGCAGAGCACCTCTCCCCTCCCTTCTTGCTTCCCCATACTAGACTGTAATCCCCCAAGGGCAAGGACCTGTCTGTACCCATGACTGTTCAGCATCGGAGCACATTGCTGGTGGTACGTAAATAGCAGCGATTAGTTGGGAGTGATCTCCTGATTAGTTTTATAACCCCAGGGGTGGGGAGCCTCATGCCCCCGGGGTAGGATGTGGCCCAGGGCTAATTTTTATTTGACTTTTTCCAGTTCATGGATCTGGCCCCTAGATCCTGTTTCTACCCCCCAAGCACTGAAAGACTGAGCTTAGAGGAAGGGGGCAGAGATGAGAGCATGTCCACAAGGCTAAGGGACAGATTCATGATCTGAACCCTCCTCTTCCTGAGCGCACTCCTTAGCCACCCCCAGCACCAACTTCTGTGCAGCCCTTGGAACTTGCACTCATTTTCAAAGTGGCCCCTGGGAGGGAAAAAGTTTCCCCCCCTCACCTCCCGCTCTAACTGTTTGCTTTCCTCCAGCAGGAATCCAGGAGAAAGGAGGCCTTTGTCCCATGAGTCACTTCTGCCCAGAAAGAAGCAGCCTCCCACTTCCCTGTCTTGCAGGAACGTACAACAACCTCACCGGGCAAACCGTCTGCTTCCCTTGTGCTGCTGGTTATTACTGCCCAGAAAACTCCACCAGCTACAGCGCCTTCCCCTGCCCGCCCGGCTTCTATTGCCCCAAAGGTGAGACTGTCTCTGATCCCAGGATACTGGGGCCATGATCCTGAATATGGTATTTAACAGACCAAACTAGCCATGGTCCAGAATTGACAGTTCTGTGCTTCATGTTCAGGCTGTGGCCCCTTTGCTGTACTGCTTTGGCAAACAGAAAAGATTTCGCAGTGAATGAGGGGATGTTGTCAGGCAGCAGTGATTTATAACAGACGTCCGTTGCACTTGAGATCCACAGCCATTAACAATCTTCTCTTTAGGCAAGTCACTATCTCTCAGCCTCAATTTCCCCATATATAAAATGGGATAATAATGACCTGCCTCACGAGTATGTTGGGAGGGTGAACTGGGTTAAGATTGCAAAGCACTTTAGACACTGAAAGTGCTATATTATAAATGCTAGAAATAAAATGCTAGAAAATAAATGCTAGTGATAATAATTCTGCCCCATACACTCCTCAGGCACCCACTGTCTGACCAGCTTGTCCTGGCAAGGGAGGAAGTTCAGCGCACATCCTGTTACCCTACTAAATGTAACACAGGGTGTTTTTGAACGTGACGGTACCATGGATGTCCATGCTTTGACCCATGGCATCTGTGGTGCCATCACATCTAAAGCCAGCCACCAGATGTTACCCTGGGCTAGAACCTGGGTTTGCACAGGCTGTGGTGGTGCTTACCCTGGGCTGTTCCTTGGGACTATCCCCGAGGAACAGCCTGGGCTAAGTGCTGCCACGGCCCATGGAAAGGACTCCGGACCGGGGTAAAGCGGGTCGTCACGTGTGTTGGCCTGCTTGCACTTACCCTGGTCCAGGTCCGGGGCAGTTCTGGGCAGACATGGTGGCCTCATAAACTGTCCGGGAGGGGGTTGGACACTCCTGGCAGTGTGGGGGCGGGCCATGATCCCGCCCTCTCCCCACCCCCTGACTGGCCTGCCGTCAAGTTTGTTCAGTGGCCAGGCCAAATCCTGCCTGGAGTGAGGGTCCTCACTCCAGGCACGATTGAAGTGTGGTGGCGCTCAGCCCCATCCCTTATAAAACCTCCCACAGATTCCTGACAAGAACATAGTCTATGGCCACGATTCACAAACCGCCTACTCCAGAGTAATTCCGTTGAAGCCCAATGGGCTCCCCTGTTGCCCACTCCTTGCTTCCTGCAGCTAAATGTATGGGGACACTCTAGACTCTATCCCATGACTGTCTTAGCTAATAGCCATTGATGAGACCTGCCCTTCATATACCAATTTCCATGTCCCACCACAAACAATAAACACAATTGGCCTGGGTCCTCTGGCCTGTCAGTCTCAGCAGAGTCCAGAGTGTGAATGGGCTGCAGACACCTTATTTATATTTATTTATTAAAATATTTATATCTCGCCTCTTCTGCTCCCAACAGCTCGAGACGGCTAACGTGGCACTTCAGGGCAGGGCTAAAACATGGCAAAGGGCAGAGTTCACTTATAATGTGGGAGCCCATAGATATCAAGAAACGTTCTCTTTTTTTCCCAAGGAACCAGGTTTGCCACTGAGTTTCCCTGCCCTCGGGGTTACTATAACCCTGATCCCATGACCCAGAGCCTGGATAGCTGCCTACCGTGCCCCCAAGGGCACTACTGCGGAAAGGAGAACTTAACAACGGTGTCGGGAAAGTGTGATGCAGGTAAATCGGGGTTACCTGAACTAGTGGTTTTGTGTCCTGTGTGCTTGCAGGTGTGTGCATGGAGTGGATCGCTTTGCACTCACAACTCTTCTTCCTGTCTGCACCCGAGCAAGATCATGTTTATTTGATCTTATTTTATTTATTTATTTATAAATACATTTATATACCGCGCCTTCCTGCTACAAGCATCTCGGGGCAGCTAACAACATGTTAAAGCATCCAATAAAATAATTTTTAATTAAAACCAACAATTTCAACCCCACCGTACATGTTGATGTAAGGCACAGAGCAAATCACAAGAGCTGCAAGAGTCCAGTTCTCATTTACCAGCAGGGAACTTTTATTTGGTCCTCGCACCCATACTGCAGAGTAAAAGAACATTAGTGTAAGTAATAAACCAGTACTGGCCCTTTAAGGGTGGCCTGCCCATCATCCTTGACTCCACCCCTTCTAGGGCTATATAAGGCAAGCAGGTTCAGAACCCACACAGTCTGCAACAGGCCCTGGGAGCCAGGGCTGGCCTTAGAATTTGCAGGACCCAGGACAAAGATAAAATGTGTCTCCCCTGGCGGCCCCACCCTCTTTGGGGCACACACCATGTAGCCCTACATGTGGTTGTGTTTGGGGCCCTGCTGGGAGGGAGTCTCCCCCAGCCCCTTCCAACCCTCCCAGTTTCCTGGTTTGATGCCAGGCAGGATAGAAGCCTGGCTGGTTGCAACAAGAAGTTGGGTGGAGCAACTCTCCTCGCTTCCTGTTCCCTTCTCCCCTAGCCTTACTTTCCTTCAACCCTTGTCCCTGATCTTCCTCTGCTTTGGTTCCTTCCTTGCTCTTCCTTGCCCTTGCTATGCTCCCAGCTCCGACTCCAGACCTACTGCCACCCTTGACTTCACCCCGGCCTGTTGCCCTTTATCCCAACCTCACCATCCACCCACATCCCAGGCACCCCTTACATCGTCCTCCTTACAATTAGGGATGTGCGAATGCGGTTCGGAGTTCAGGACAAACTCAGCCTGTTCGGACGACTGAAATAAACATCCGAACTGAATATTCGAATGACTGAACTGTTCAGAAAAGTTTGGATGATTTCGGAGGTGGGAAAAATGTGACTTTGGATGGGAAAAACATGACTGGAAGGGGGAGGCAGCTGAGGAGCAGACTTCCTGGCATCAGGGTTGGAGACCAGGGGTGGTTTCAGGGCCAAATGATACGATACCGGGGGGGGGGGGGGAAATTGATTTCGGTATCGGATAGCGCTATTTTCGGATAGAGTTCCGAACCGAACTCTGCCAAACTGAACAACTGAACCCAAACTCGGGTTTCAAGCAGAACGACTGAACGTCCGAACAACCGAACCACGTTCTGTTCGCACATCCCTACTTACAATTGCATCGCACTGTTGCTGCACCCCATTATCATGCACCTAACGTGTTCACACTCCTACCCTGGTGATGTGCACTAATTAAGCTGTTACTGAAGCCCTGGTGAAACTGTGGCCTCAGCTAATGTTTTTTTTCTTTTGCCGTCACCTTCTTTGTGCTTTGATCCCTCAGGCTGGTTCTGTGTATCGGCCGCGTGGACCTCACAGCCCTTCGACCTGGATAACTACACCAATGCCAACTGCCTCTGCCCAGCCACTGCCACTGGTGGGAAGTGCATGGCTGGCTTCTACTGCCCCAAGGGCAGCTCTGAGCCCATTCCGTGTGCCCCAGGGTTTTACTGCAATGCATCAGGTAAAGAGAGAGAGATGCAGACTGGGTCTAAAAAACTGGCACTGCCTGGTGTGAGGAAGAAAGATTTGGTGCAAGTGTTCTTTCTTTATCATCTTGCTTAATTCCGCCCACAGGTCAGGGTACATAACATAAAGCCACTGTCAGAACCTAGCCCAAACTAGCTCCAGGTGTGCCGGAGTCTGGCAGTAAGGCCACTTGCAGACATCTCCCCCCCCCCCCCCCGCGCATATTCTGGCTATGGGGGGGAATGTGTAGCCAGGATACGCACAGGGATCAGCCGGTCTGAAAGCCCCCTGCCCCCCGTGGCTTTGCTGGCAGAGATGCACAGGGATGCAAAGCAGGAAATCAAGCTCTGCATCCATGCGCATGTCTACCAGCAAAGACATGCGCGGGGAGGGGGTGTGACTTTCAGACCGGCGAATCCCCACGCATATCCTGGCTGTGCATTCCCCCCCTGCAGCCAGAATATGTGGGGAGGGGGCATGTCTGAAAGTGTCCTTAGTCTCCAGAGGGTGGGGAGAGGAGCCTGGGAACTCTGGAGAGCTCGGAGGGTGGGCTGAGCTGTGCCTGTGTTGTGGAGGCACTTCCTGTTTCCTGTGGTTTCCTTATATAGACCAGGACAGCTGATAGGGATAGAGTTGGGGCCCAGCCAATCAGAGAGAGAGTGAGGTTGGAGAAGCATGAGGCTCCAGCTTGTAGGGTGTCTGTATCGATAATGAGCCCATCTCCAAGCTCTGGGGGACCTGGGTTCAAGCTTGGCTCCTGCCAGAACCTAATGATTCACTGTATGACCAGAACCAAGTCACTTTGCCTCTGTCATTCTAACTAGCAATGACCCAAACTTCAGTGTTCCCTTTGAATAAACAGTCCGAAATAAGCCCTATTGTGACTTGCACTGTGGAAATACCCCAGGAGCTCCGTTCATAGACTAGGGCCCAACTGTGCCTGATAGGGGTGGGAATATCGGTATCGGATAAATCTGATACACCCGATAATCAGGTGTATTGGATTAATCTGATAATCTGATATTTACTGGTATTGGCATACCAGATTTTTAACATTGTCTGCTTTACTGGTTCTTTTATTTGTGGCCATTGAAATCAATGGCCGCAATGTAAAAAACCCGGTAAAGTGGCCAATGTTAAAAATCCGGTATGCCGATACCGGTAAATCTGATACCGGGGAGATCCGATACCAGTAAATCCGGTATTCTCCCCGGTGTCCCACCCCTCGTGCCTGGCACTGTACAAGCACAAAATGAAGGCAGCCCTGGCACTCAGAGGTTCCTAATAGGGCAAGGGGTGGATTTAACAGGCAGGGAGATAACAGTGCCTCACAATCTAGGATGGAGACAGAATTACACATATTTCCATTTTACAGATGGGGAACTAAGGCTGAGAGATAGAGACTAGGTTTGAAACTGCATGCGGCAGTGTCCGACAAGTCTGTCGGAAGCCTCCCATCCATTACTGTTTTCCAGACATGGCAAGGACACAGCCTCTGCATACTTGTTCTGCTGCTTTCTGCTATTGCCTGTCACTATTTTTCGGCAGCAGAGAAATTGTCGGAAACTGTAGCAAGTCCCATAAATTGTCACAATGTGTCACTAAAGTGTCAGAAAAACTCTGTCGGAAATGTTGGGAGAACAGTCGGAACTATTGGGGAACTGTCACTATTATCTTGCAGAATACCTGAAACTGTAGCAAAATGAAGGATAGTGCTGCAAATTGATGGCCAATGCCAGTGGAGCGGGGGCAAGTCCATCAAAATGTCAACAGTAGGGGTGAGAATATCGGTATCGGATAAATCCGAAACACCTGATAGTCAGGTGTATCGGATTAATCCGATAATCTGATATTTGCTGGTATCGGCATACTGGATTTTTAACATTGCCACTTTACCGTTTTTCTTACATTGCGGCCATTGAAGTCAATGGCCACAATGTAATAAAACCCGGTAAAGTGACCAATGTTAAAAATCCGGTATGCTGATACGGGGAGGTCTGATACCAGTAAATCCTGTATGTGGTATTCTCCCCTGTGTCCCATCCCTAGTCGACAGGAAACAATGCTGCCGCTTCAGGCTTAAGAGAGACTTGTTGCCCAAAGAACCACCCAGTGAGCTCATGGCAAAAACAAGCTTTGAACCCTGATCTTCTAGGTCCAAGGCCGAGCACTTTATCCATTAGGCCACACTGGCTCTCATTTACTTGCTTTAAAGAAAACCTGGTTTTCTATGGAGACTATTTATAGCTAAGGATCCTCTCTGTGACTCACTGGGTGTCTTCAGACGTTACGAGATCTCGGTGAACCACGGTGAATACCCACCTGTGGTCACCGTGATCTCGTACGTCTGTTCGCGGCGCGCCAGATGTTGTCCACGGTCAATCCCCACATGGGGTTCGTTTGAACCACGCTTCCCGGGCTAGCCGGGGGAAGGTCCCGGGAAGCGTGGTCAAATGGACCCCGGGCCGTGACCGGCACGTCTGTTGTGCCATTACGGGGTGACCCCGGCAGGGAACGAAGCCGGTGGTGCCGGTATGGGGCCAAAGGGCCCCGTATCGTCTGAAAGTACCCACTGTCTCCCTGACTGGCTGGGCTCCAACTGCCTCCCTGTTGGCTGTCCTGGTCTCTATAAAGAACCCACAGGCACAGCCCTACCTTGAAGCTCTCCAGAGATTCCAGGTTCCTCTCTGTGACACAGCTCCAGCTGTTCTTTTGTGATGCTGCCCATTGGGATGTGGCAAGCTTGCTGCCTCACTGATCAGTGACCCCCCCAACCCCCCATTGTGAGTCTGCTCTCCTACCCAGCCTTGCAACACCTTTGGGCATCCGCTTGACCCCCTTTCTTCTCTCTGTTCCCCAGGTCTGTCTTCTCCAAGTGGGGAATGCACTGCTGGGTTTTACTGCACAGGGGGTGCCACCTCACCTAAACCAACGGATGGTCTTACTGGGAATATCTGCCCCCCAGGGGCATACTGCAGTGAGTATCTGGAGTTGCACTAGGCAGGAATAGCGTTTCACTACCACAGAAGCCATTGGGAGTTCAGCCAATTCCATTGGGACAAGAGTAGAGGTCTGTAAATTGACACGGGGATGGGGATTTGTCCCAGAGGAAAGAGCAAAGGAGACAGGAGTTCTGCTCCCGCTCCTACTAGGTGAATAACCTCAGATAGCTTATTTCTTGCTAAGATTGGGTGGTGAGCAAAACACTGATTTGCCCCAAGATGGACTGTGTGTCTAAGCAGCGCCACATGGTAAACACAGGGCCAAACCAGTGTTCATGTCAAGGCCAAAACATACATTCAGACACCCGTTGACGTTATGTCTAAAGACACCCTTTTTCTTTAAAAGAGAGACAGTGATAGTACTTTCTCTCCTTTGCAAGAGAGGGAGAAAAAGTTGTCACTACTATTACCTTATTATTTTTACATCGCAGCAGCAATGTCCCTGGTTCTGTAAAATCAGTAGTTAGAGAAAGGTCCCTTCCCCAAGTTAAGGGGACAAGAGGGAGGGGATCATAGAGAAAGACTGGGGGACATTCATGAAGCTGAGAAGTTACAGGTGCATGTGCTTAGGGTAGTTACTAGTTAGTTACAGGGAAGAGGACTTTGAGTGAAGGATGGAAGAGGAGGCATTAGTTCATCAGATGATAGCCTTTAACTTAGGACCAACACAGGAACCCTCTTCCTCCTTTACACAGCATTGGGTGAAAACAGACATGCACCTTAACTAAGCCCACTTTAACATTTCTTATGCATGTTGTGGGGCTGCATAGGGTGCCAATACAGTCCTGCAACATGCGTAAGAAATGTTAAAGCGGAGTTACGTGCATGTCTGTTTTCACCCGTTGTAAGGCCAAGAGATGAGAACTGCTTGAAGAAATCTCACTGCCATTTCTTCGTGAATCTGCCCTCATTCCACATGGCATTTTCTACATTCAGAAGCCTCCTGCCATTTTGTTCCCTCCCTGTACAAGACGTCTTGCTCTTCTCTTCCCAGCTGCGGGGTCATCCGCGCCCGGCCTGTGTCCATCAGGCACCTTCTCCAACCTGCTAGGACAAAGCAGATTTTCCAAATGCCAGCTCTGTCCCTCTGGATTCTACTGTGAAGGTTCTGGTCTCAGTGCCCCCAGCGGAGAGTGCTGGGAAGGTGAGGAGCGTGGGCGAGCCAAGCCATCGTGGTAGAGGGGTGAGAATGGTTCAAGGAGGAAAAAGGAAGTGAAGGCCCAAAGCATGGGTGTCAAGTTTTCCGTTTCCCACGAGAGGAGACCCTGTGCGTAGGGGAAATGGGGGTGGGGGTGTAGGCTGACCATGCATATGGGGGACAAAATGTGGAGTGCCAGAACGCAAGCTCGCAGGGTTTGGCAGGCTTGAAACGGCCTACCTGCAGAGCAATTGAAAACGTTAAAGAAATAGTGTTAGTCTTCATCAGGCACAGAAAATTAATTATTATAATTGGCTTGGGGGAGAGGGTAGGAATGGGAGTGGGAAGAGGCCCCGGGGGGCACTGGCTTGCTTGGGAAGGGAGTGGGAATGGGTCCAGTGGAGGGGGTGTTTGCTAGCTGTGGGAGGGTGGAGTAGAGAGCTGCCAGGAATTCAGCCTTGCTCCTCTGTGGGCATCTGGGACAGAGTCAGGCTGCAGCGTGCACTGCTGGAGGCTGGCTACTAGATGAAACCAGTGATGTCCCCCTGTAGGCAGTGGGAGGGCTTGCTGCAGGTTTCCGAAAAAAGCCGCCATGCTGAGAGGCAGGGAACAGATGCACAGTACTGGGTGTGTGTGTGTGTGTGTGTGTGTGTGTGTGTGTGCTATGCTCTCCTCCCCCTCAGAAACAGTACTGAGGGGGGTTATACTCTCCTCCCCCTCAGAAACAGTACTTGGGGGGGGGGCTATGCTCTCCTCCCCCTCAGAAACAGTACTTGGGGGGGGGAGGGAAGGGGGGTAGACTCTCCTCCCCCTCAGAAACAGTACTTTTGGGGGGGGTATGCTCTCCTCCCCCTCAGAAACAGTACTGGGGGGGTTATACTCTCCTCCCCCTCAGAAACAGTACTGGGGGGGG
>QEPC01009472.1:12632423-12644346 GCA_003113815.1 Sphenodon punctatus | reverse complement strand
CTCTCCTCCCTCTCAGAAACAGTACTTGGGGGGGGCTATGCTCTCCTCCCCCTCAGAAACAGTACTTGGGGGGGGAGGGAAGGGGGGTAGACTCTCCTCCCCCTCAGAAACAGTACGGGGGGGGGCTATGCTCTCCTCCCCTTCAGAAACAGTACTTGGGGGGGCTATGCTCTCCTCCCCCTCAGAAACAGTACTTGGGGGGCTATGCTCTCCTCCCCCTCAGAAACAGTACTTGGGGGGGCGGCTATGCTCTCCTCCCCCTCAGAAACAGTACTTGGGGGGGCGGCTATGCTCTCCTCTCCCTCAGAAATAGTACTGGGGGGGGCTATGCTCTCCTCCCCCATAGAATTTCCCAATGGGTGCTCAGGCCCCAGAGCCCCTCTGTAGTTCTAGGGGGACTCTGGAAAGAGCATCCCACCCAACATTTTCCAGAGGCAAAACTGGGACAAACCCTGCTCCCTTGGCCAATAAGCCCCACCCCTAGGTGAATAAGCTCCGCCCTTTGTGCACTCACCTCCCCTGCCCAACGTTCTAGGTGCATACCGAGCAAGAGACGCTCTAATGCTTCTCATTCCATTTGAGTTTATCATCTCCCCCTTGGCCTCTCAAGGGCTTTTCCTGGGAGGCAACCAGGAAAGAGGCACCTGAGGCTTGAATACAGGTCTCCTTGTCTGTCTGTCCTGAAAGAGGAACAGTGGGTTTCAGCACCCAAAGAAGGACTGTCCCTCCTGAATAGGGACTGTTGGGTGTGTTCTGTGTTGCCGAGAATATGATTATCAGCATGGCTGTGAATCATGGATTTAAGTGGTGACAAGCCACAAGTCTCTTCATTGCAGCAATGGCTGGATAAGGGATCTGGCCAGAAAGTCCAGAAAATTGATCCTAGCTATTCACATATCCAAACATCTGGAGCAATCTTTGGGTTTCCTTCTCCTTGGCATGTTCAACTTTACCGGCCTGGTAGCTTTCCATCAAAGAGTTTCTTGTCTGATTTTCAGGCCTCCTTATGGAAGAATGACTTGCGCCTTGTGTGTCCAGTACCTTCCATAAACCAGTAACTCCATTCAGCTGGTAGTTTACCAGTTTATGCAGTTAACTGGTAACATCACGTGAAGGGACTTGTGACATGGTGTTTCAAAAATGAACCCAGACATGAAAAGATGAACATTTCATAACGGAAGGTGGGTTTCAAGTTTTGCTGAAGATGCAGGAAAAATCTGGGGATTTATCCAAACTGATTACTCTACTGATTGATCCCTCTAACAAGAGGGATGTAACTATTGTTGATTGATCCCTCTAACAAGACAATGTAGCCTAGTGGATACGTTCTTGGACCTGGGAAGACCAGGATTCAAATTTCATTTTAGCCATGAACATACTGGATGGCCTTGGACAAGTCGCTATATCTTAGCCTCAGTACCTCATCTGTAAAATGGGAGGAATAATGACCTTCCTCACAGGACTGTTGTGAGTGTGAACTAGATAAGAATTCTAAAGTACTTTAAACACTGAAGGTGCTCTAGAAATTAGAATTAATAATCCCTACATATATGTAGGGCTTGGTTCTACAGTGGCTTTGTGTCTGTTAACTAAGAGGACAGTGAGGCTATAGATACATCCACAGGCCCACCCTCTGAAAATTAGCTTCATTAGCTATGATCTTTGGCAAAACAGCGTTATAAAGATGCCCAGAATTGCTACTATTGCTGCTAACGTTCATCTTGTGAAATGGTCCTGCTTGGTTAGAATAATACTGCGTGTGGCAGTTGCCGCCAGTAGATGGCGACGTGACATCATCGCATTTGTTGGCAAGTCTGGCATTCCTTCCAGTAGGAAGCAAATGGTATGCAGTTGTGGGAGGGCAGACAGTTCAGCGTAGCCTAGCGATATAAGGACTGCACCAGAGGTTTTAATAATATGGTTCACATTTCTATAGAGAGATTATCTTGCCCTGCCTTCCCCTCCCCCTTCCTTCCCTTTCCCCACTGCACAGCAAACTCTCGCCCCTGCAATCGGTTCACATCCCTGTGATCAACACAACAATGATTTGGTTGGGAAATTTATTTATTTATTATGTTTACTACCCTGCCTCTCTCGTTTAGTGGTGACTCGGGGCGACTTCCAATATACATAAAACAATAAAATACATAAAATACAATACTAATCATATGCATCATAAAAGCCATATAAAACCAGTTCTGCGCAGAAATACATCCACCCCAGCCCTTTAACCCATCCCACCCTCCCCTGCCCCCTCGTCAAGTGCCTGACGGAAGAGCCAGGTTTTACATTGCTGGCAGAAGGCGAGAAGATTCAGGCTGAGACGGATCTCCGCCAGGAGGGTGTTCTACAGCGACGGAGTGGCCACAGAGAACGCCCACCTGTCCGTACGGACCCACCTATAACGTGGATGTTCCTGGACGACGGCAGGGGCCACCCAGGGAGTGAGGCAGTTCTTCAGATAAGCAGGGCCCCAGGCCATTTAGGACTTTATACGTCAAAACTAGTACGTTGAATCAGGCTTGGAAGACACTAGGGAGCCAGTTCAATGCCTGGAGGAGCACAGGATTTATATGCTCCCTGCTGCTCATCTGCCATAAGCAGGCGGGCTGCTGCATCTTGTGCTAGCTGCAGCTTCCGGGTCGTCACCAAGGGCAGCCCCAAGTAGAGCTCATTACAATAGTCTAGCCTCTAGGTGACGAATGCATGGATGACAGCGGTGAGATCGGAGTCTGAGACACGTGGGCGGAGCCTCTTCACCAGATGTAATTGGCAGAAGGAGCTCCTAGCCACAGCCGACACCTGCAAATCCAGGTGCAGATGTGCATCCAGGAGCACCCCCAGGCTCCGCACACATGGAACCAATGGAGGATGGACCTCACCCCCCAATACAGGGGGTGTCCCCTCCCCCAGATCCCTGGCCCCACCCACTAGCCTCACTTCTGCCTTGTTGAGATTGAGTTTCAATCAACTAGACCTCATCCAATCACCCACAGCAGCCAGATACCTGGACAGCAATTAGACCACGGGGCCTGGGTCGACTGAAAATGATAAATACAGCTGTGTGTCAACTGCATATGGTTGACAGCAGACTCCCCAGCGGCGCACAACCTCCCCCAGTGGCTTCATATACACGTTGAATAAGAGAGAGGACATTATGGTACCTTGTGTGACTCCACACTGGAGACCTCCAGGGGACAATGTACAGTCCCCTTGTACCACCCGCTGTGACCTATCCACCAGGTATGAACAGAACCGCCACAAGATAGTACCTGTCTCTTATACACATCTAGATGTGTATAAGAGACAGCTACTGTACAGTCCCCTTATACCACCCGCTGTGACCTATCCACCAGGTATGAACAGAACCGCCACAAGATAGTACTGTACAGTCCCCTTATACCACCCGCTGTGACCTATCCACCAGGTATGAACAGAACCACCACAAGACAGTACTGTCCACCCCAGTCAGGTCCTGCAGGCATGAGATGCAGGTCCCATCAGCATCTCATGATTCACGGTATCGAAGGCTGCATATAGATCCAGGAGGACCAACAGGGTCATACGACGCTGGTCCAACTCTATGAGGAAGTCATCAACCAAAGCCACAAGCACAGTCTCCATGCCATAACCCAGATGAAAGCCAGACTGTGTGGGATCAAGGAAACCGGTGCAGTCCGGATGTGCCTGCAACTGACGGGTCACTACCCGTTCAATAACCTTCCCTAAAAAGGGAAGATTAGAGACAGGTCGGTAATTGTCTGTGGCACCAACGTCAAGCAATGGTTTCTTGAGGAGAGGAGGGACTACCATCTCCTTAAGGCAGTCTGGCACCCTCCCCTCCTGAAGGAAGGCATTGAATTCAGCTTAGCGGCTGGGAACTAGAACTGAGGTGAGAGAAAATATTCCTTTACCATCCGAAAATATACCTACTTTTCACTTCCAACTGTTTCAGTATTTCTTCACTGATCAGTGATTCCATGCTTCCACCATTGTAAGATCAGCACCTGAAATTTTCTATCATTTCCATCACTTTTCATAAATTTTCATATTTTCATCCATTTTCATCAATTTCCAGCTTTTTCTGGCAATATCTGGGTTTTGCCATCAATTTACGTCACTTCCTGTCATTTTACGGCACTTTATGGTACTTTCCATCAATTTTAGCCAGTACTATATAAACCATAGTGTTATTCTCCCCACCCCAATTCATTTTGCGTTAGGGATAGAGCAGTGAGATTCCCCTATAGCTGGGATTTTTAGTTTACCGAACAATTGCAATTTACTGAAAACTTTACTGAACTAGCAAAATACTGAAAAGTGCTGGTAAATAGCGAAAAATGGTGGAAAAGCCGCTAAGTTACATTGTCATGCAAATGGAGGCAAATGACTGCTGAGAACCAGAGATGGACACAGGACAACACAACTAGCCAGATCTCTGTGGACCAGCAATAATTGCTCTGTGGCCCACCCATGATTGATAGGATGGCCAGGTCAAAATTTCAAAACTAAGGAACACTTTGGAGCTGAGAGATTCTGGAGCAAGGGATTTCCATTGTGTTCTATAGTGCTTGAGACGTCTGAAATAAAAAGTAGATTTCCTTAAAATAAAGGACATTCCTTAAAATTCGAACCAACACAGGTATTGGAGTTTGTATTCAAGAGTATTCCTGAAAGATAGCTGCGACTAATGGGTGTACTCTTGTAGATCTGATTTTAAAAACATTTTTTGGGGTTATCCCATTGTGTACGTGTGTGCTCCCCCTGGTGTCCTGTTTTTCAGTTTGGTTATTTGGGGGTTTGGGTTATTTCAGTTACATCATTTTTGACAATTCCACACATGCAGTAGTGCAACTTTTGCTGAAATGACAAAACTTTCCTTCTCTGTTTTCATGTTCATCGGAGGAGGAAACAAAATTGAAATATTAAAATTGACAGAAGTATCAAAATACCCTAGTCGTCATGAGTACTCAATGGAGCAGGAATAAATCGTGGTTATTAAGTGAACTGCCATTTTCTGTTCAGGCTTGTGTAGATTTGATGGATTTACCCGGTTTTTGGGTACCCGGTTCAGCTGTACTTAGTAAGACTAGTAGCTGACAGTATAAATCCCACACAAGATTATGGCATCCCCGTTCTACGTTCACCGACTGGAAAACCATTCATCTGTCTATCTCAGGAGGGCTGTAATTGGCATGAATAGTAATTAAAGTTCAGCATTAGCTTTATTCCTTGACTGACCAATTAGAGGCTGTTGGGTCTGAACCTGTTGGGATCCTGCTTTCATAATGAGGAGCTGCTTTGCAACTAATTTCTCCCATTGAACTAATTTGCCTTCCCATCTTTTCTTCCCCTTAGGCTATTACTGCGACAGCAGCCAAGGCCCGATCAGTGATTTCACCCTTTACCCCTGTCCACAAGGGCACTACTGCCCACCAGGAACACAGTGGAGCACCCAGCACAGCTGCCCACCAGGTACCTTTGGACCCAGACAGAAGCTGAAGAGTATCCAGGAATGTCTGAGCTGCCCTCCTGGAAAATACTGTGCGTTTCCTGGACTCTCCGCCCCGACAGGTAGGGTGCCATTAGAACTGTCTGATGATTAAAGCTCATGACTTGTAGCCAGGACTCCTGCATTCCTTTCTCAGCTGCGGCGCTGCCATGCTGTGTGTCCTTGATCGTCACTTCACCTCTCTTCGGGTGCTTTTAGTTTAGTTTAAGTTTAGTTTATTAAAATTTGTATGCCACCTCCTCCTGCTAAAAGCATCTCGGGGCGGCTAACAACATGTTAAAACAATTTAAAATAAATAACAACAGATACAATGGCTCTGCTCCGCCTCACGCTGAGGTGGCCATCTGTTGAAAGGCAGGCTGCCAGATGTGCCGGCAGAGCCTGGCCCACCTTCTACCCACTTGTGGTACTCTGAAATATTCTGGAGCACTGCCACCGGAGAGGGCCACTCAAACCTGGGGCACCAGCCGTAGGCGGAGCTGTGGTCTGTTTGCTCAGCGGACAACCGCTGCAGCTCCGCCGGGGGTTGGCCCAGACAACGCCACTGAGCTATGGGCAGCGTCTAGAGCACTGGGCAATTCGCCCACAGCTCTATGGTGTGGGGGAGGGAGTGCCGCATGCACGGGCTGCAGCAGCTGCTGGGTTTGTGTAAACCCGGCACAGGTGGGGCTGCACGCAGGGGATGTAGGGCTGGCCACCCCCGGGTCTGTCTAAAGACACCCTGTGTCTCAGTTTCCCCACTTAGAAAGTGGAGCAAATAATTTACAGCTAGTTTGAAATGGACAAATATAGACATTTTGAATAATGAAACTTCATCTTTGAATTCAAACTTCTCCTGGGAGATCTCTCCTGGACGGGCAGTTTAAACAGTGGGTAGATCCCCACTACTACCACTAGGAGGCAGAGGTCTTGATTTTGCTGGAGCATGCTCAGTGGGGATCTAACCCCTAGACTCCAGTTGTTCGTGTGCCTCCACACTGATAGGACGCAGGCTACTCAACCTCCATCTTGGATGGAGATTTGTCAGGCAGCAAATAGATTTTTTTCAGGGGGCTGAGGTCCCAAACCTCCATCTTGGTGCCTGGGAGAGAGGATTCTCTCCCCATTCAACACCTTCCACATAGTGAGGGAAAGGAGGATTTTCCGACCTGGTGCTCTCCCTACGGCTGGCATGGGGGCTCGAAGAGCGGGCCCAGCAGGAATCCAGGCACTCTCTAGCTGCAGGGCCGCTGAGATTTTGTCCCGCTAATCCACTTATGGCCTCGGGAGAGGCGCCGGCTGACTCCCCGCTATACAGGCCGCACACAAGCGGCAGTGGGGAAAGTGAAACCAAAAGCCGGCAGGCCCGGTTGGCCTTTGTTCCAGCCAGCCTCCATCAGAGCACATATCCAGCGGTCCCCAGCAGGGCGTTGGCTGAGCCAGCACGCGCAGCACCAGGGAAATAGAAAGTAAAGGCCGGTAGGCCTCAGAAGCCTGTTCTACAGCTGCGCCTCAAGCAAAGAGCATCCAGCAACTCCAGCAGGGCATCGACTGAGCTAGCGCTAGCAGCAATGGGGCCCGTCCGCCCAACGGATCCCCCCGCTCACAACCATGGCCACGATGAGGAGGCATACCCGGGAAGCAGCAGCCGAGACGGTGGAGCTCACAGTAAGCCGCATGCATGCCAAGACCCTGACTGCTGACCGCCATATGATAGCCCTGGAGGAAACCCTAAGGGGGCTTAAGGGAAAAGCACCCCAACAAAACGAATGGGGAAGGGGCACCTGTACAAGGGATGGCCCCACCCAGCGGGTAAAGGGAAGTTTTCCCTTTAAAAAACAAAAAAAGCCCCACAAGGTGGCCAGGCCTCTGAACTCGCCCCCACCCCATTCATCTGGGGCAGCCTCAGAAGAGGTAATCTCAGTTCGCTCCTCGGAGGAGGAGGAAGGCATGGACTCAACTCAGGCCACAGCCTCCAAATCCCCTAACCTACGGGGAAAGAAACAAAGAGGAAAAAACCCCTCTAGACATGCTAGTGCATGGAAAGAGAGAGCTTCTGGGGCCCTGGATTCAGACAGCCTGCAGACCTCCAAACAGGGCGAAAGTCTTGTTTCCCTGGAAGAGGGAGAGAGAAGAATTGGTTGTTGAAGCCTCTCCTGACCCAGACAGAGAATTCCCCTCCGAATAATATAGGGACCAAATCTCAGCGCTCGTAATTAAGGCTCTTCATCTTCAAGAGAAGAAGGACAAACGCGACTCCTCAGAGTCTCCTATGGATGAATCCGAGAGGGTATACATACCCAAGCCTTGATCCCCAGTGACAAGGATATATTCTTGGGTAAGTCATATGAAAAGATAATTAAAAAAGAGCGGCAGCTCCCTACTAAGACCCTTAGAATGACTAAAAACCCAGGAATCCCTGTACCCTTTTGCAGGAATAAAGAGGCCCTCTTAGTCATCTCTAAGGTGGATGCTGCAGTGGCCTCCCTGACCTGACATTCAGTCTTTCCCACGGAGGGGGAGTGCTACCCCAAAGACCCTACAAATAAGGGGATCAAGGGTAGCTTGAGGAGACACTTTGAGGAGATCTCCTCGGTTATTAGAATGGCTACCACCACCTCCTATTTCTCTAGAGCTCTCATGCCCTGGGTTAAAGGAGGCAGGGATCCCACTGTCTCTAGGAAAATCACTAGGATCCGGGTCACCTGTATGCAGCTGGCCTATGCAGACGCCTTTGACTCAGATCCTGGAACCGACAACTCAGCCAAAAACATGCTGGTGGGGGGCCCCTTCCAGGGAACAAAGCTCTTTGGGGTCTGTCTAGACAAAGTTCTGGCTGATGCCCCTGATAAAACCGAAACGCAGACCTTGTAAAGTTTGGGCATCTCTAGAAAGCCCTTTTGTCCCGTCAGTACAGGCTACTCGCCAGCAGGTGGCACCAGAAGGCCTGATTTATATGCACAGAGGAAACTCAAGAGAACCAAGCCTAGGGTGGTACAGACAATAGGGGGGGGGGGGGGCACAGACCAAAGCAGCCTCTGAGTTCCACCAGTCCCAGATGATGCATGACTATGCCCACGCAGGACCCAGCTGCCCTAGGGGGCAGAGTGCAGCTGTTTGTAGAAAAGTTGCACACGGTGACATCGGATGCGTGGGTCCTTGACGTGATCCAAAAGGGTTATGCGATAGAATTCACACAATCCCCACTAACCTCCTTCTGTGTCTCTCCAGTCTCACGCCATCTGGAAAACCACACAGCAATTCAGGTGGCGATAAACAGGCTCCTGCCCATCCGGGCTATACAACCAGTACCATGCGGGGAGGAAGGATCCGGTCTCAACTCCTTCCTATCCCTTGTTCCAAAAAAGTCAGACAACTTCCGGGCAGTCCTGGACCTCAAAAACCTTAACCAGTCGATCTGGGTTCAAAGGTTCAAGATGGAGGCACTCCGATCCTTTTTACTCGCAGTTGTCAACGACGAGTGACTGGCATCCCTTGACCTCAAGAAAGCGCACCTACACATACTCATCCTGCTATAACAGACAGTGGCTCATCAGCGACATCCTCATTAGGTCCAGAGACAAAGCAATGGAGGACGTAAACAGAACGATCCACACGGCTCCATCATCAACTTGAAAAAGAGTCGTCTGATGCCCGCACAGGCCTCTCAAGCAATTGGGGGTAATTCTGGATTCCAGCAATTACAAGGTATTCCTCACACTTCACAGAGAAAAGAAAATGAAGATCCTCGCATATCAAATCACACCGCAGCGCAAGGGGCACCTGAAGTTTCTTGCCAGTCTTCTAGGTCTAATGATATCATGTCTGGGACTTCTACAATGGGCCAGATTCCATGCCAGACCCTTGCAACGCTTCTTTCACCCCTGGCAGGATGACCTCGCAGAAGGCAGAAACCTGCAAATAGAGGTACCCACGAAGCTGAAAAAGTCATTCCACTGGTGGACAAGGGAGAGTTGTTTCTAGGTGGGAGTCCCCCTGTGAGACCTAGGCAGGGTCATGGTAACCACAGATGCAAGCCTGAAAAGGTGGGGAGCGCACACTCAATGAACCACCATGCAGAGCAAGCAGCTACAGTGGGAACGCAAGCGCCACATCAACTGGCTGGAGCTGTGGGCAATCTATTTCATATTAAGGGTGCTGACCTCAGAGATCCTAGGAAAACATGTTCTTGTCTATGCGAACAACACAGTTGCAAAGACCTACGTAAACCACCGGGGGGCTCCCACTTGAAATCACTGCATCTTACTGCAACTGCAACGTAAATTACTGCAACACGCTCTACGTGGGGCTGCCCGAGAAGCTGGTCTGGAGGCTGCAGCTGGTGCAGAATGCCGCGGCACGTCTCCTTATGGGGATGGGCCACAGGGAGCACATGACATCAGTGCTCCAGGCTCTGCACTGGCTGCCTATAAAGCACCGAGCCAAGTTCACGGTGCTGGTTTTAACCTTTAAAGCCCTTCANCTGGAAGGATTCGGCCTCCAGAATAATGTTTCTACATCTCCCCTTGTCTCTGCAAACATCTCTCACTCCAGGACTGTTTTTTGTTTTATTATTTATCATTTCTGTAGCAGTGTGTGTGTGTGTGTGCTGTCTCTTATACACATCTAGATGTGTATAAGAGACAGGGGCGAGGCGGGTGGCCACCGATGTTAGATCTTTTTCGGTGGCCACCCCTGTTCTGTGGAACTCACTCTCAGAGGAGGCTCAGCTAGCTCCCACTCTCCTGTCATTTCAGCGTTTATGTAAGACCTGGCTGTTCCGCCAGACTTTTGGCGAGGGGGGGGGGGTCTTTGTTCCCCTGTATTGTATATTTTTAATGGTTTTTAATTGTTTTATTGTTTTTTTATACTGTTGTTTGCTGCCCCGAGCTGCCCTGTAGGCAGGAGGGGCGGGATATACATTTTATATAAATAAATAAATCTTCAAGTGACAGCCCTGTTGAAATGGGCGGAACATCAAAGGAGTAACGAATGTCTGAGCGGACCACCTGAGTTGGGAAACAGTCGACCCAGGAGAATGGTTCCTCAGCCAAAAAAGCATTTGAGATAATCGTTCAGGCCTTCAGCCGCCCACTGATGGACATGTTCGCCGCAGCACACAACACAGAGACCGAATGCTTCATATCCAGATGCCTGGCTCACCAAGTGGTGTCATTCCACACGCTGAACCAACCTTGGCCTAAGGGCCTTGCATACGCCTTCCTTCCATTTCCACTCACAGGCAGGACAATAGCAAAGATAAAGAAGGAGAGAGCCATATCGATACTAGTTGACCCCTCATGGCCGAGACAACCGTGGTTTTCAGACTGGCAATATCTGAGTCCAGAGCCTCCACCTCCCGGAAAACCCCAATCTACTGTCACAAGACCGTTTCCTCTACGATAATCCAGGCATACTGAAACT
Source organism: Sphenodon punctatus (assembly GCA_003113815.1). Taxonomy (NCBI): domain Eukaryota; kingdom Metazoa; phylum Chordata; class Lepidosauria; order Sphenodontia; family Sphenodontidae; genus Sphenodon; species Sphenodon punctatus. Next base: position 12,633,431 of record QEPC01009472.1, on the reverse strand, counting down.
AATATCATTGAGTTATTCGACACATGCTAGATACCATGCTGCAGTCCAGAAGACCAGAGACCAAGCACATATGCCAAGGCACCTGGACCACCTTTTGTCCGATGGTGCGAGAACAAGGGTATTAGGCCAACAAAAACTCTACTTAAGGCAGTGCTAGAGTTCCTTCAAGAGGGTTTGGATAAGGGGATAATACCCAACACCCTCGAAAGTCGGGTAGCAGCTGTAAATAGTGTCCTTTGCACTGTAAAGGGAGTTAGACACCCTCATGTGGGTTCCCTTCTTAAAAGCTGCAAGAGTTCTCTCTCCCCCAGGGGCTCACCGATTCTCCTCGTCGAATCTAAACCTTAAGGGCTCTTTCCAATATTCCCTTCAAACCTCTCTGTGAGGTTTCCCTTTACTGCCTCTCCCTAAAGCTAGTTTTCCTGGGAGGGTTCACTTCAGCCAGGAGGGTTTCTGGGCTGGGTGCCCTCTCCATCGATCCGTCTTTCTCCTCCTTCAGGGAGTCTTCAGTAACTCTCAGACTGGATCCTGTGTTCTGTCCTAAAGTTGACACTCGCTTCCACAGAGAACAAGACATAGTACTACGTTTCTTCTGCCCCAATCCGAAGCACCCACTGGAGTGAGTCTGGCACAAACTAGATGTATGAAGAACAGTGAAGGTGTACACTTCACTGAAAGACTCAGCTAATGCAGCTTTTGAAAGACAGGTAGGGATGGGCGAACGCGGTTCGGAAGTTCGGAGGTCAGCCCGAACTTGGCCTGTTTGGACGACCGAACCCGGACCTGCATACGAACACCAACTGACTGAACCAAACTAGATTCTGAACGTCGAAATGGCCAAACAGTGGATCACGTTCGGGTGGCAAAAACGTGTCACTGGAAGGCAAAACGTGACAGGGAGGGGGAGTCAGCTGAGGAGCAGACTTCCAGGCACCAGGGGTGGAGAGGCTTGGAGTAGCAGCCAGCCTGCCCAATCACCATCCCTTTTCGCCTCAGACCACTGGCTTC
>QEPC01009472.1:12602873-12630980 GCA_003113815.1 Sphenodon punctatus | reverse complement strand
CCCCCCCCCCCCCAGCATTCTACTCTTCCGCACCCACCCGTGGATGCCTCCTGAAGCTGCTGGAAATAAAAGCCCCTCCGACCACCAGCTCCCACTGCCTGCTGCCAAGGAGCCTGGCTCTCTCTGTCACACCCACCCACACAAACACAAGCCCTGCATCTCCTGGGGGACTGTCTGCAAGTTGAGACCCTGCTGCTGGCACAGCACATCTTTGGGTTAACTATGCTACATGTGGAGCCAGCCAGATGCTGCAGGTAGGGATCAACAAGCTGTGTGAGATTCTGCCACCTGCCAGCCAGAACTTCAGCACATAGGGATAAAAGATTGGACAGGAAGACAAAACTCGTAACAAGAAATACAACAACTTTTATTAAAACTATTTAAATACTAACAACAACAAAAAAAAACATTCTGAAACCAAAAGCAAACATTGAAAGGAAGCGTATAAATTAAACGATTAATCTGTGGGCCTGTCCCCCAGGACCTGGGGGAAAGGCAACAGCCGTTGGGGCGCAGCACAGGGCTGAGGGGTGGCCACTGGGGACTCTTGCAGCTCAGCCTTTGACCACGGCAAACTCCACGGCCCCTTTCATGTCCTGATGCCACCTGGAGAGCGCCTGGTGGTATAGTTCCAGGTGTTCCATCTCAGCGGAGACGTACTGGCCATACGCCTCCACCTTCTTCTTCTCCACCTGGACCGCCTGGAACTGCTCCAACAGGCAGTTCTCCATGGTGGCTGCTGTCATCTGCAGACTGGCCACGAAGTCCCGGGTGGGCCTCTCCAACTCAGTCCGAAAGGTCTTAACCTCAGCAGACTCCTGTGGCCCGGGGGTCTCCACATCGGGGCTGGGAGGGGGGAGGGCTTACATGCTGTCTTTTTTGGGTTGCCTCCCCCCCCCCCCTTTCTTCTGGTGCTGAGGATGAGGCTCCACGGCCACACCAGAGTCCTCTGTCTGCCGCCTCACTCTCCTGCCATGTGTTTTCTCGATGTGGGCAATGAGCCCCAATGTGGTCCCCTCCCTCTGAAGCTGGAATCTTTTCGGGAAGATCTAAAAAGAGCATAAAAAGATAGGAACATAAGAAGTGCCATTCTGTGTCAGACCAATGGTCTGTCAAGCCCTGCCTGCATTCTGTCTCCACAAGTGGGTGGACTGGGTGGTCAGTCTTTCTCTGCAGGGGACTTCCGTTCCTAACAAGTCATAGGGCAATTAACTCCCTGTTCTTCCGGTCCCTGTGCCATACCTTGCATGTGGTGATTCCGTTGCTCTTGTCATAAAACCTCCAGACATCCAACCTTGCCCGCCGAATGTCTGGTGGTGTCACTGGCGACCTCTGTCTAAGGGCCCTCATTGATCTGGCACCAGTGCTGGGGCCGGCATCCGATTCGTCTCTGAAATGGGAACACATTAAGAACACCAAAGTAATAGCATGCATTTATGATGATGCCTCTAGTCCTCCCTCCTTGGGGTGCTAGGGATGGCAACCGGAGATGTGACCCTGGCTGGAAAGACCCTGCCCTTATTTGGGGGTGCGTAGGGATTGGGAATGGGATGGCAACTGGAGAGTGGAGACCCTTGCTAGCCTGGCACATGTTTGGGTGGGGATGCTGCTCGTGCCAGAGCCCCCCACACTAGAGTACCCTCTCTCTCTGTGGCAAACATCCACTGCCACCCGCTGATGCCCACTGTTTGTGCCTGACTGATGCCCACCACCCACGCACCCACCCGCACACCATTGAGCTCGCTCTAACGGATAGAGCCTTTCTTGTCCTCAAATTAAAAAAAAAAAAGTTTACAAACCTGGCAGCACCTCCTGAGCCCGCCACTTGCTCCTCATCCAAGGAGGCAGGCACCACCACCAGAGGTCTAGGGGCAGCGACCTCTCCCTCCTCCTCGAGCGCAAAGTTGGCCCCCAACCGGGGAATCATCACTGCAGCCTTCTTCATTTTTATATTTTTTTAAAGCAAGCAACCACCAACACCAGTCACACAAACACAGTCTACCCACCACACCAACACTCACCAACAACATGCCAAACAAACACAGCTAGCCAAACCAAACACAGAGCACACGAACCGAACAACCACACCCACACACACTCTCACCCACACGCACTCGAATTTCCGGTTTCCGGCGCGATCATGGGCTCTCGCGATACTTTTTCTGAACAGCCGAACCGAACTTGACTGAACTGAACGGCCGAACCCGTACTCGCTGAACGCCAGAACCAAACGCCAGAACCAAACGGAACCAAATCAAACAGCCGAACCTGAACTGCGATCTGTTCGCCCATCCCTAGAGACAGGTGAGACAGGCAGTGCTGTAACTCACCCTGTGGGGTTTTATCCTTCCTGACATCTCCCCCCCCCACACACACTTTTAGAATTAACTGGGACACTGCTTTGGGATGGCCCACTGTTCAAACTGGCTGTCCAGGAGAGATCTCCTGGGAGAAAGGAAATTTGTGAATTTTCCTTCTACGGGAGATTCTCCTGGATGGCCAGTTCCCACCCGGAGTGAGAGTGAACTGGGGGCTTCGTTTAAATGTTTCTGCACATCACTCTAAGGACACCTGTTAAGTCACACCTGGTCGTGGCAACCTGCTCGTTGAGCGTGGTGTCAGTGTCTCTTCAGTTGACATAGGTTTTTCTTTACATATAGGTAGAGCTCAGAACCTTGGAGTTACATTGAGTTCAGCCTTGGGAACTCCTGGAGTCTAGGGGTTAGATCCCCACTCAGCATGCTCCTGCAAAATCAGGAGGTCTGCCTCCTAGTGGTCGTGGTGGGGATATACCCACTGTTCAAACTGGCCGTCCAGGAGGATCTCCTGTAGAAGGAAAATTCACAAGGTAAGAACCCAATTTTCCTTTTTGTTTCACAAAGGCAACACCTTCTAATAACAAGCCTTTCCTTTCACTGGATCTTGTCTATTTAGATTGAAATGTAAATCTTTTGGGATAGAGCCTTAGTAAAGGGCTTTGGGATACTCGACTGAAATGCTCTATCCCTTCCTTTTAAATGAGCTCCTTTGATGAAATCCAGTGTAGCCCTGGTGGATAAGGTGTTGGACTAGGAGACCAGAGTTTAAATCCTGAGTTCTCCATGAACTCACTAGGTGGCCTCGGACAAGTTCCAGCCTCAGTTCCCCATCTGTAAAATGGGAATCAATGACCTACCTCACAGAGTTGTTAGGAGGGTGAATTACATAAGGGTTGGAAAGCACTTTGGAACACACATACACACACACACACACACACACTGCTACAGAAATGATAAATAATAAAACAAAAAACAGTCCTGGAGTGAGAGATGTTTGCAGAGACAAGGGGAGATGTAGAAACATTATTCTGGAGGCCGAATCCTTCCAGGTTTGGGTTGTTGCCTAGGTCAAGGGCTGGCTGGAATTTGTTGATATGTTCAGTTCATTTCCTAGTGGAGGAGGACAATGATACCTTCGTTGTCAGAGTTTTAGAAATGCCAAAGGCTGAAAGAAGCTCATTCATGTACATTGCTCCAATCTCCCCTCTTGTCCCAAAGTTTGCTCATTGACGCAATGTGAGAGGAGCTTTCTCTGATGCAGCTCGCACAGGATCTGCTCTGTGAATGAAAAGAAGGTGTCAGCTGCCTGGCTATCAACGTGGCACCTTCTACCAAGACAAATTTGCTATAAACTTAAGTAATTTCCTGGAGTTAAATGCTTATGAGAAAGTCAAATGTTAGTAGGCCAGATCCCAAAGTTTCTATAAAGAATCCCCAGCTGTTTCTGCTTGACACTCTATCATATTCTTCCACACAATTAACCAATCTCTTACCACCTAGGGGATTGCTCCGAGGGATTCTTGTGCAAGGGAGGTGCCCAAGAGAAAGACCCAAGTGATGGAATTTCAGGACTCCCCTGCCCTCCTGGCCATTACTGTCTCTCAGGTATAGTACCTATTAGCAGCATAATTCTTCTAAGGTCCTATAAAGCCCAATGGGCTTTTTTAAATGGCTGGGTTTCCCCTGCAGAAGAGGCTAGGATTGCACATGTTCAGGATTTCCCCCAGAGCAGAGAGATCCCATTCCATACCTTGCCTTTGGCTGGGAGAGTCTGAGGTTGAAGTAACTGTTAGCTCCCTGATATCCCATCCTCCTACACTCTCTCTCACAATAGGGAGTGGGAGGTTGGATAACATCCAGCTCGGGGGCCAAATCCATTCTGCAGCTGGGTTTTTATTTGACCCCTTTCCAGTTCCTGGATCTGAGCCCTGGATCCAGTTCCTACCCTCAAACACTGAAGGAGTGAGCTGAGGGGAAGGAAGTGAGAATGAGATCAGGCTCTCCAGGATAGATCCATGGCATAAATCTACTTCCCCCCATCCCTGCCTTATAATCGCCTCGTAGACTTGAAGAACTCTCCTGTTTTGCTCCGGAATCAATTCTCGTCAGTTGTGCTAACATTCACCCCACAGTTCACTCTGACCTCAATGTACCTCTGCTGCACGCTAAAAGGGAAAGTTTGTTTCCGACTGGATTCCATTTTCAACAGATCCGGTTGATTTGATTGTTCCAGACGAAAATGGGAATGAACAATCATCCCAATTTTCATTCTACAAAACAATTGGAAATTTTTTGGCCATTCTGCACATGCGTAAAATGGTACTCTGCCGTTCTGTGCGTGCACAAAATGGCGGCAGCCATGCGCAATATGACGTTGTTATGGCTGCCGCAATTTTCCCATGAACAATATGGTCAAGCACCATTTTCTGCATGTGCAGAACAGCCAAATGGAATTCCAATCAAAATTTTTGATGAATTGGAATTCCGATGGAAATTTTGACAGCCGTTCTGCTTTTGCAGAACTGTTCCATGAAAACGGAAGGGCTGATTCGACCAGCTCTACTGTACACTAGGCCAATTTTCTCCCCATGTCAATACTGAGTGGGCTCTTACATGGTGTATCTTACCAGGAACTCCCATTCCATCTCTGTGCCCGCGAGGCTCCTGGTCCAGCAGTGAAGGGAATAAGAATCTCCAGGGATGTCATCTTTGCCCTGGGGGACAATACTGCAATAACACTGGCCTGGTGGCCCCATCAGGACTTTGCAGCCCAGGGTAAGTAAAGGATAGAGATTCCCCTTCTAGGAGTAAGGTGACTCTCTATTGCTGGAAGCTGAGGAAAAGGTACAATTCCCTGATTTTAAATAAAATTCCATTGTCTTGTGCACAGAGTCCTGGGCTTTCCTCATACCCACATTCATGGTTCAGTCTGCAATCCACCTTGCTCCCTATGGTGGTGTAAGTGGCTGGACCCATGCCCAGCATAAGTCACCACAGCATCCGCTCCCAAACTGTACTCCAACCACTTTTCTTCCCTGTGTTAGTTTAAAAAATAACTTAAATAAAAATGAATTGTTGGGGCCCAGTCATGCTCCAGAAGCCGCCTCAGAGCTGATCAGAACAGGGAAATAAATCCTTAGTCTCCAGCTATCAACCCAACCACTGGACTAACCTGCCTCTCTGCAGATGAATATAAACCAGGAGTTCTTGCCATTTAATCTCTATAATGACCAGAATAGGGCATGGGGCAGGAAAGGCATTAATGAAAGCCAAAGGAACCATTCAGGGTTTTTTCTCTCATTTCCCACCCCGAAATGGTCAGTAACACATTTTGGGGTGCAAACGCCTACTGGAAAAATCTACCAGGGTTTAGCCCCCTCTCTTGAATTTGATTGTTGGGCCTGAGCCCTGGCAAACTCTCCCCTCCCCAAATTAAGCCCCGTTTCTTCCCCGAGTGCAGGTTTATTGTACAGTGTGCAAAATCCTCATTCCATATTAACAATAACAGTTTGTGTCTCAAGTCGTCTTTGCTTCTCCCCCTTAGGAGTTAGGGCCCCTTAATCAAGCAGGTCCCCATGCCTGGCGTACCTCCTACCCGCCAGCTTCTCTTACCCCCATGCCTTCTGAGGTAAGTCCCCTCCTGTAGGCAGGCTCCTCTTAAGCTTCACCCGTGTGCATCCCTCTGGTCTGGCTCCCTTGCCAGCCAGTTCCCTGGCAGCTTTGTATAGTGCAAGACCTTGGGGCAGGCTCCCTGGCCCAGTCAGCTGAGGCAAGTCAAGGCAGTGTCTTCTGGCTCCCAGCTTCCCTCTCTCCCCGGTGGCCGCCTCTTCTCAGTTGGGATGTGCGAATGCGGTTCGGAAGTTCGGACTTCGGACCGAACTCAAATAGTTCGGTCGACTGAACCGAATTTTCGAACTGAACTCGAATTCAACAAAACTGTTTGGTCGAATCCAAACCAGTTTGGAAGGCCAAAAAATCCGGTTTTGAATGTACGAACTCGGTTTGGAAGTTCGGAATTCAACCGAACTCAAATAGTTCGGTCGGCCGAACCGAACTTTCGAACCAAACTCAATTTTTGAACCAAACCAAACCGAATTTCTGAACTCGGTTCTGTTCTCACAGCCCTACTTCTGAGCTCAGTCTTATGGAGCTGAGGCCCAACTGGCATGCAAAGCCACACCCAACTGAAGTCACTCAACTAACCTCAATTGGCTTCCTAGCCACTAGGCCTTTGAAGATCCAATGTTTGTCCTATGGCATGTGCTTCAGGGGCTCCCTCCAGTGACTCAGCCCACTTTGGGCTTGTTCCTGCAAGGACTTACAGTGATTTGTCACAGGCGGTTGGTTGCTTCTGCAGTTTGAAGATTCATGACAATCTCTTCTTCCCTCCCAAACTGAAAGATTATATTTCTGCTCTATAGGTTTTACTGCACTGCAGGAGCTGTTACCCCAACACCCACTGACGGGCTCTCAGGAGCACCTTGTCCTGTGGGACATGCCTGTCCTCTGGGAACTGAAAGCCCAATTCCCTGTTTCCCTGGCTCCTACATGGCAGAGACACATGGGGAAGAGTGCAAGGCCTGTCCAGCAGGGAGGTACTGCGTGCCTGGTCAGAAGCCTCAGCCATGCCCTAAGGGTGAGTCTGACCTTGTCTCTATAGCCAGCTTGTTTGGTGCTTCCCCAAATTCTCCTTAAATAAGTCCCTCTGAACAGGGGAGGTCAAGTCCATTAGACCTTAGAAATTCAACCAAGACCTATTTCTCTCTCTCTCGTCAACATCATTTACAGATCATCAGGCCAAGCAACCCTACTGAGACGAAGAACTTGTGTTAATTCTCTTGATGAGATCTTAGTGGCTAATTCTTCACCTCATGACTTTGTTGCCCCCCACATGTCCATAAACACAACTCTCCTTCCCACCCAGGCTTCTACTGCCCTGAAGGAACGGGCCTAAATTGGCAGCCTTGTCCACCGGGGACCTACAGTCCTGAGCCAGGATTTGGTAGCAACACCGGGTGCCGAGCTTGTGATGGCGGAAAGTTCTGTCTGTACCACAACGCGACCGACGTGACGGGACACTGTTGGGAAGGGTACTACTGTGTGCAGGGAGCAGACCGGCCCAATCCAGAGACCCATCTCCAAGGTGCTGTCTCTTTCCTTGGCTTAAAAAAAAAAGTTGACTTCACTACCTGGTCAGTCTAGTGGATCTGTGACCGCTGAGTAGAGATGGAACTACTATCTGATGTGGATCTTATATTGGACAAATTTGCTCTATCCATTTACATCCCAGTGAAGCAGATACAAACACCTATCTGTTTCTCTCTTTGTCAGATATCCATTTTGATTCTTTCATTTCAGGTGTTGTGGTAGTTATGGTTATTAGGGTTACTCTCTTTTGGGTATTGCCCATGCACAAGTGTGCTAAAATTACCAAAATGTAGCAGCTGAAGTAGCAGAAGCAGCAATAAGACTAATGATTTTGAAACGGCTCTTTTAGTGTTTCTGTTACTATGGGTGAAAACAGACATGACGCTAACCACCCTTAAACCACCCTTGGTGGTTATTTATGCATGTCGCAGGACTGTATTGGTGCCCTATGCAGCCCTGAAACATCCATAAATGACCACCAAGAGTGGTTAGCGTCATGTCTGTTTTCACCCTACGTTTCAGTGCCTTTCGGTCTATTGCGCGTGCGTAGTAGCCAAAGACGACGTCACCGAAATGCCAAAATAACGGAAAGAGCAGATGTACAAATGTCCATTCCAGTTACAGATATTATTTGGATACTGGAGGCACTATCTGAAAATGCAAATAATATTCACAATTATAAAAATGCCTATTCATTTAGGGTCATCCCCTCTGTCTCCAGCCAGCTGCTTGTTTTGCATTTCTGAAACCTGGAGATGTGAATTGTGGGCTCGTTACCTCGCCCAGCTTGACCCCATCAGCAGAGACCAGTAGACTCCCTAGTCCTGTGCCTCATTGTGAAACCAAGAGTGCAGATTCCCAGTCTTTTCCTGTAAGGATATGACTCTCTTCCCCTACTCTCCTCACTAGATAACACTCCCTCTCTGATCTAGGAATACAGCCCACAGGTATGGATTCTCAGTCTCCTGCTGGCCTACAGCGGTTCATGGAAGGCTTTGTGGAATAGTTCTTGGCCCAGCCTTGATGTGAGACCGTAAAGAAATTGTGGAAAGTCAATTGAAGAATACCTGCTGGCTTACTTAGACTGCGACTACTGGGAAAGCAAGGAAACAAGGAATGCTTTCCACACGAACCTCTTCTTCTTAGCCTTTGGTCAGCTAATCTTTGTTCTTTTTGCTTGTCGACTGCAGGTCATGCTGGCCCTTGTCCTCCAGGTCACTACTGTCCTGGGGGCACCACCATCCCCAAAGAGTGTCCTGTGGGAACCTTCAGTGCTAGGATCAAGCTGAGCTCAGAGGTAGGAGCGTGTAGTAGATGGCAAGTTACTATTATTAAAGTATTTATATAGCACTAGGAATGTACCCGACACTATACAATTGTTTAGGGACCGGTTCCTTCCTGAGTGACTTACAGTCTAGGAGAGACAAGGGATGGGGGACCAAAAATTGTAAAGCTCATTGCCGGAGGATGTTGTCCATGCCAATAGAGTAGCAGGCTTCAAAAAGGGACTGGATGCATTTTTGAAAGTCAGATCGAGTAAGGGCTACTAGTTGGGTTGGTCAGGGGGATACAAGACCCTTGACTGTTGAAAGCTGGGGGAGGATGGCAGGAAATGGATTATTCCATTGTAACCTGCTGAGGCAACCGAGGCTGGCCATGGCCACTGTCAGAGACAGAATACTGGGCTAGATGGACCCTTGGTCTGACCCAATGCATGGCACTTCTTATAGGAAGAGGCAGGGATACGTTTACAAAGTGGAGAAGTCCCAGATGCATGTGTTTAGCTTAGTTACAGGGGAGAAAGAAGCTCTAAAGAAAAGGATAGTAGAGGGAGTATTAGTGACTAGTCAGTGGGGAGGAGGAGTTAGGGAAAGCCTGATGGAAGAGGTAGATTTTAAGAGGGGTTCCAAACCAGTGACAGTGCTTATGTTTGTAGAGAAGCGATCATGGTCCTCCCATTTGTTGAATGCCACCATGGCGTTGTATCTGGTTGATTTTTCTTAGACCCAGTGCTCCCCGTGTCTGCCTGGACATTACTGCAATGCCTCTGGCCTTATAGCTCCTACAGAGCAATGCGGAGAAGGATTCTACTGTGTGCTTGGTTCTGCTTTTCCCATCATGCCAGTCCTAGGCCGGACCGGAGGGCCTTGTCCCCCAGGTACCTTGTTTGCTGCTCTTGGACTGTATCAAAATGGCTGCTCAAGTTACCAGCGTGTAGAAGAATGAGCTGCTTCCGCAGCAAATTCTGAGACCTCCTGAGTCAGCAAGAGAATTCTCAGCTGACGCCATGAAGCTCTGAGCCACCTTGGAGTTTCTCAAACCCAGGAGGCTTCTGCCTTGTTTATTTTGGGAGGTGGAAAGTCATGGAAGATTAGTTCAGAGTTTGCCCTTCAGGCCTGACCTCAGGAGAGTCCTGCTGATGCTAATATTCTGTTTCTTTTTCAGGACATTTTTGTCCTAAAGGCACAGCTGTTCCCCTGGCCTGTCCAGCAGGGTCATATAACCCTCTACCCAGGCAGGCCAGCTGCCTCCCCTGCACTAGAGGGTAAGACTGAGAGCAAGAGATCAATACTATCTAAAATATGAATTAAGAACAATCACATTAACTATTATCAGGCCTGTTTCATCAGTTCAGTAATAAATTATTAAGCCTCAGCATTAAACAGTAGTGATAGGAGAGACGTCTCTGCCCAGTCTAAAATGGACAGGGAAGGGGTAACAAAGGGTGTTTTAAAACAAGTCAGGCTTCGGGGGAGGGGGGGGGTCTGCAGCCACTGAGTGGCACAGCCGCGGAGCAGCCGCTCAGGTGGAGGGCGTGGGGAGGGATTCTAATGGGTGACTCCCAGTGTGGCTACCACAGCAGCCACCTCGCTCTCCCCCTGCTACAGACCTTGGGGGGAAGCGTGCCAGGCTGGCCTTTGAAATGAACATGTCCCATTCATGAGCTGTGGGGAACTGGGCTCCCCAGTGCTTGTGGCCAGTTCCTGTGACTTGCAAAGGCCATGTCCCCCACCTGCAGTGCCTATGAGCGGCAGACCTGTGTCTTCTGGCATGACTGGCTGCCCCAGTTCATATGGGGAGGGGATGCGTGGGTGCTGGTTGCCATGGACCTTTTTGGCTAGCCCTGGTGCAATCCGGATTTCTCGGCAGTGCACCATGATGGCTGTGAGTGGGTGCTGAGCGGCTCATGGGAGCCCACATCCCCCCTGACCACCTTCAGATATGCAGTCGGTTGAGTGGCTCTGGGGTGGCCATGCATGTAGCATTTTGTTTAAAAACACCAAAAGAGGAGAAGCACATAAGAAACAAGGGGATACGTCCATGAAGTTGCAGGTGCATGTCCTTGGCTTAGTTACAGGGAAGGAGGAGGATCTTGAAGATAGACAGTCGTAAACAAATAATCTATGAGGGGAGAGGGGAAAGAGAGTGCCTTACAGAAGAGGTAGGTTTTTTTAAGAGGATTGAAGATTGGGTGAGATGGAAGGAGAGCAGAAGAAATGTGTCCAGGGAGGGGGCAGCATGAGAGAAGGGGCAAAGTTGGTTGTCTTACGGAGAAGGTGAATGTGGGGCAGGCAAGGGTGGTGGTGGAGAAGTGGAGCTCCTGGGGGTGGAACATCGTGGAAAATAAGGGCAGAAAGATAGGGTGGAGCAAGGCGATGTAGAGCCTTGAAGGTGATTTTTCAGCTTGCATTGGTATGCATATGGAAGACAAGAAACTCTTCACCCATCGTTTCCACAGATTGTGTATGGAAACAGTAAACAACACTACGCACAAAGTTTAAGACAGGAAGGGAGAAAAGCAAGTATCTAATTGCTCACCGCAGGGTGAATTTTGAACAGAAATGGATTCATAGTGGAAGTTGTCCAGGAAACCAAGTGTCAACCCCTCCCTGCCCCATCTCTTGCCCCAACAGAACCCTGAGATCCCTTGTCGACCGTGAGCAAGGAATAGCTTTGCTTTCACATCTCACCCAAGAGGCAAAGAGGCCTGTCCTCATCATTATGCACACACCTGTATGCAAAATGGGCACACCTTCCACACATGGTGTGCACATGCTTTGCACCAGACAAGACACAGGGATGCAGAACAGGAAATCCAGCTCTGCATCCCTGCACGTGTCTGCCAATAAACCCGCATGGGGGAGGGGGGTGGCTTTCAGACCAGACCATCCCTGCACATATCCTGGCTGCGCATCCCCCCCGCATCCAGAATATGTGCGCAGGGGGAGATGTCTGAAAGTGACCGTAATCTTGGCTTAGCTTCTGATAGCCATTTATACCTTAACCCGGATGGCGCTGTGGCTGAAATTAAGAAAACGACTTGCTTATTTCTCTTGTAGTTCTACTATCCTCATCCCACTAACTGTGCATGAGCCACATGTGGGAGCATTTAATACCAGGTACATATGAACGTGACCTGGGCTGTAATTTATTGCAATCCTGTAAAGGACAGCATGCGGACAGATACGAAGGGTTCACCCCAGCCATCTCTGTGCTAAGAACAGACTCTCAGCCTGACAACTTGAACGTTCCTTCTCCTTCTTTTTCCTCCCACGGCTGCAGGTTTTTTTGTCCTCAAAACTCCTCCTCCCTGATTGGGAGTGAATGTCCAGCCGGCCATTATTGTCCCCCTGGAACGGCCTCGGCAACCCAGTTCCCATGCCCCAGGGGGACGTATAACCCACAGACTGGGAGCAGCCAACCATCTCACTGTATGGCGTGCGAGCCAGGTAGGTGCAGATTAATCCGTATTGCTAGTTGAGCCGAAACCAGTACCTGATTTGGTACCTACAGGTAATACCTATGTTTGGGGGGACCATTTGAGGCATCTGAATCAGTACCCGAATACCATTTGACTACCCAAAAAACCCCACACAATTCCAGATTGTGGTTTTCGAGTACCACAAATTATCTGAACATGTTAGGGGGAAAATCCCAATTTTTTCCCCCAAAATTTGAATGTCCAGGACTGGAAGTAAAAAAAATGGGGACAAATATGGTATTTAAGATTTCAAGTACCCGATTGGACACTGTATTTGATACTGAAATGTACCAGAAATTTTCAAGCCAAATCAGGTACCACAAATCCCAATTTTGTGTGTTCTCAGCTGTAAATACCAGGGATGGCCACATGTGCAGGAGAGCTTCTGCACACTTGCACCTCAGCAGTGGTTCAGGTGGCTCTTGAACTTAGTAATGGTTAGGACTGAAACTGGCTATGCTGCATGCCTGAGAAAGGGCCTTGTGTGGCCCGAAAGCTTTATTTCCACCAACAACAGTTGGTCCAATAAAATATATAATTTGAACCACATTGTCTTATACATTATTCAAGCGTGGAGTGAGTCTGACAAATTTGGTTGATTTGAATCATTTCTGATTAAACTGGATATGAAGGACAATTCCAGAGCTGCCATTTTGTTGGCCTGGAGCCATAGGCAGTTCTTGGTCAGTTCAAGTGGGGTTGTAGACCAGGTCTGTGGCCTAACATTGCCTTAATGCAGTAGCTTTCAAACTTCTTTGAACTTCCCCACCTCTTCCACTGTCCTATTGTAGTTAAGGCCTCGTCCCACCCCCCTTCCCCCACACATACATCTTTCTCCCTCTCTCTTCCCATTTCTCTCTCCCTTGTGCTTTGACTCTCTTTCCCCCTTCCCACTCCATTCTTTTGGAGATTCCCTCTAGTTCAGTCAGACAACTGGGGTCCTTTTTCTACACCCCCCCCCCAACAATAACACCTTCCATTCCCCCCAGTTTGAGAACCTAGGCCTTAATGATTCATTGTCATCTTGGAACGCGAGTCTCAGCAACTGAATCAAGGCTGTTCCTCATAATCTCAGCAGCCAGGACTGCAGAGTATCTGTGTCAGCTCTGCCAGTGAAGCAAAAAAAGAAAGTGAGCCCTGTTATTGTTAAAGGGAAAAGGGGAGAGGCTGCAGTCGATGGAGGGAGGGAGCAGATTGGACGTGGACCATGGGCTGAGAGTTCCTGACCTTTACTTTAAAATAAGGAACCATGTGGAGAAACCTTGTACTTTCTTCTGTGGATAAAAACTCAGACTGGTGGTCTGCAAAGCACTGCTCTAGTGTAAGCCCAATTGAAAAGAATTGACCCTGTATTGCCGGAACAATCTGAGAGCTTCTGCCCCTAACATCACTACGGGTGTGTTTCTCATTCATATAAACACCTAGCCTAATACTATTCCCTCAACCCCCTCCTGCTGCCTTTGACTAACACTGATCTCCATTCACCTTCCAGGTTCTTACTGCGCCCTGACAGGACAGTCCGGTGTCACAGGTCCCTGCTCAGCTGGGTTCTTCTGCACGGCGCAGGCTTCCTCTCCAACACCTGCTGATGGCCTGAATGGGGACATATGCCCCAAGGGAAACTACTGCCCTAAAGGATCTGCCTTGCCTCAACCCTGCCCTCTTGGTTACTATAGCAATGCTAGTAGGAATGCAGGAGTTGAAGACTGCTTCCTTTGTGGTGCAGGTAACATGACGAAGGACCAGGAAAATTTTAGCCCTAAGGGAAACTGAGCACCATTGGAGAAACTGGAGACTTTTCCTTGAGGAATGCCTGGGGTTAACAGACCATGAGGAGACTCTCCCATTTCCTCACCACAAAACAGGGGTGGGGAACCTCTGGCCTGGGGACCAAATATGACCCACAGCTGGTTTTTATTTAGCCCTTTCCAGTGCCTAAATCTGGCTCTTGGATTCAGTTCCTACCCCCAAAAGCCAAAAAAACTGAGTTCAGGGTAAGGGAGCAGAGATGAGGACATGCCCTCAGTGATAGGGGATAGGTCCATGGCACAGATCAATGATCTTGACCCTCCTCTTCCAAAGTGAACCCCAACCCCCAACTTTTCTACACAACCCACAGAGCTTCAACTTCTTTTCAAGTTTCATGCAGGTAACATGATGAGGGACCAGGAAAGTTTTAGCCCTAAGGGAAACTGGGCATAATTGGAGAAACTGGAAATTGAGGAATGCCTGGAGTTAACAGACTGTGAGGAGACTCTGCCATTCCCTCACCCTTGTGAGGGAAATGGGAGGGAAATTTCCTCTTCTGAGGAAAAAAGTTCTCTGTTCCTGCCCCAGAAGATTTTGCACTGAAGTTCCTTGATGTGTTGGTGGCGAGAGGGTGACCTTCTCCCCTTCCTCCCCCCCCACTCTCTCGGGAAGGTTGGCTTGAGATGGATGCCCTGGCAGTCTCCCATTGTGCATATTATATACCAGACAAATATGGGCAAACGGCAGCTCAGGTGCCACACGTGGCTCTTTGAGACTTGTACTATGGCTCTCAACAGGAGTGGCTGCCTGGGGGGGTTGTCCATTCAGCTCCCTCAGAAACAAGAGACGTCGAGCCGCCATTTCATTTCTTGGCACCTCGGGATGGGGGCTATAACACTAGTGCTAGTGCTTTAGCCTACCAGAGCACCCAGGAGCCAGAGCTTTGATGGAAGCCAAAGGAAACAGCGGCTGTTTTTAAATGACCACACTATACCGTTCTGAACTCATTCTTACCTGACTTGTCGGAATGATGTCTTCTTCGTAATCAGTCTGGTTTCTGTGGCTAAAAGACCACTGTTGTGATGTTCGATTAGAGTATTAAGTTCCCAACTGTAAAGGGAAGTTTCTCGGATGTCTAAAGGATGAGAACGTTCTACCTGTGCAGATGGCAAAAATGACCATTGTATAACGTTGTGGGTTTTTTTCATTTAGAACGTTCCAATAAAACTTTGGAAAGGTGTTTTACTAAAATATTCTAAAATGCGGAAGTGACCTGGGAGCGTCACAATTTTTAACGTCCAACCATCTAGGCAAACAGCTATCAGAATGACACAAAAACCCCTAGAACATTCTAAATGTATCATTTCAAAACAGCCAGCGTTGCCCTGTCACTGCGATCGAGGAAGTCGTGATCAATGCCATGCGTGTCCTTGCTTTCGGGAATATTAAAATTTTAATATGCGGCTCTCGTGCTTAGGAACGTTACCCACCCCTGTTATATAACATTCTTTTATTAAAGCTGTTTTGAATAGAAACATCTCCTGGACTATGGAAATGGGCCAGGTAGATTCTAATTATCCCTAGGCGGTATCGATCTATCCTGCTTCCATAGTACCCAAGACAGCTTTAATAAAGGATGTACATAACAGATATTGGGAGATTTCTCTGTACATAATATTGATATTGGGAGATTTCTCATTGTCTTGCCAGAGATTTTATTCTACTTAGACCAGTCCTCCCCAGAGAGGGATTTTGGGGGCAGGATGGAAGGAGTCATTCTCCTGACACTGATCCATTTGTCTTGTATGGATTGGATTCACCACTTGCTGCTGTCCATCTGTTCATCATTCCAGCAGAGGTGTAGCTACCATGGATCGAGGGGGCTCAGTCGTAGGGGTGTGCATGTCATTTTCGTTATTACAATAATGATAATGAAAATTATCATTTTCTTATCTTTATTGCAATAATGAAAATGACAATACTAATAATAATGAAAATAGAAACAAAAATGACATTTCATTTTTGGAATAATGGGAAAACACTGAAAAATGTATTTCCAGCTATAGCTTTTTTATTCCTTATTCAATTGTGATGAAACATGGGGAGGGTGTACCCACAATGGAGGGCATTATGTGTACCAGGTTTTGGAATAGGTTGATAAAGGAAACCGATTTTAGAAGCATTTGAATGTTGTGATTTTAAGAAAAGCTCCATACACATTCATGGCTACATCTTCTTTATCTTCCATCTAATTTTCATAAAACCTATTACTGTCATGTCTCTCCACAAGCTTAACACACCTGTAAATACTCATAAATATTGGATGATGGGTCCTGATGGTATAAGACATTAACTTGAAAATACATTTCCAGCTGTAACATTTGTATATTCCATCCTGTTTACATGATATGTGGCAGGAATGTATCACATACCTTCCCTGTCATCTCTGCCAAACTGCAGGACAATTTGAAAAGTGACCCAATTATATAAGCCATTGAAGTTGTCCCCTTGAAGACCATTATTCAGATAAATAGAAGCACATGCAGTGCCAGTCAGAGGCAGGCACCTGGCATGGCAGGGGGAGGGAGGCTGTAGGAGGGAGGATGTGGAGAAACCCAAAAGACTGACTGACACATTCACTGGCCAATTACTACATGCTTCTAGCTTTACAGGACCAATCTGTAGTGGTTTTGAGGTGGGCATAGGGGGCAGCCCTCGGGCAGGCATAGAAGGGACATAAATGGGACTTTGGCGATAGCACCCCAGCAATCAGGAGACATAGTTTACGCATCCAGAATGGCCAGTTATCATCACAATCACATCCTGCAGCACTGTGACAGAGGACATAAGAGAATCTCCATTGGCTCTTTCCTAAACAGATGCTTCTGACTCCCCCAGTAACAAGTGGGGGAGATATGTTGGGATGGTCACAGCACAGAATGAGGATATTTGGTTGACATTTCTTTTGGCCAATTGACATCACAAACCGATCTTCTACCACAGTGGCACGTAAGAGAATCCCTTGCATAGACTCCTGCTCTGCATATGCTGTGCAGACATATAAAATTGGGACCCTTTATCACATCTTTCTGATATTTGGCATAGATGATTATGAATGTATGATATACATCCTTGCCAAATTTCATGTACACTGGTTGAACTACAAAGATGTTTTAGTCAGACATACATGTTTAAGTTAATTGCTTATACCACCAGGACCCTACACCCAATCCTTTTAAAAGTTGGCAGAGAGATTGAATATGGGAATGGGTATAAACTTGCCAAGTTTCATCTACATTACTTGTGAGACAAAGAAGTTACACCTAAGCATGTATATAAATATTTTTGCAAAATAAAATAATTCAACTGCTTCTCAAATTGAATTCCTGTATCCAATCTTTTCGGAATGTTGTAAACATAATGCCTTCCACTGGAGGTATAATAACTCTATGTTACAGCCATATATCATGAAAAACAAAAATGTTACAGCCAAAAATGTGTTTTTCATTGAAACCAGTGAAAAATGAAAACGAAAGCAAAAACGAAAACAGCAATTTGATATTTATGAAAACAAAAATGACAGATTTAAATAACGAAAACTACATGGGCCCCTGGTGCACATCTCTAGTCAGTCAATCCCGGGCCCTGGATTCTAGGGTGGGTGGGGGGAGCTTTACACTTGGTTTGAGCACCACTAGGATACTTTCAGGGCGGACAGGCAAGGGAGCCAACACTCTGCCTAGGTCCACTCTGAAAATGTTCAAAGGGCCTCAACAAGAGAGTTTTTGGGATGGGCAAGGATGGTGTTCTGGCCATATCCTCACCCACTTTTAAAACCTCCTTCCTGGTGGGATTGCTGCTGCTCTCGGGAGAGGGAAGCACCATTACCTTGGCTGGGGGAGGCTGAGGCTGTCCGGGAACCTCCTTGGGGAGACTCTGCCCCCTTGCCTTTAGAGTGGCTGATAACTGGGACATGAGCGGCTCTCGGCAGCCTTGCTACACCACTGCATCACAACCCCACAGATCCCACCACCTCATGCTTCTCCCTTTCAGGGTATTTCTGTAACGGCACTGGACTTGCTTCTCCCTCGGGGCTCTGTGCAGCTGGGTTCTACTGTAACGGAGGAGCGGTTTCCCCAAGACCTGCCATGGTAAGCATGTCTCAGATTGTTGCAAATACCCATGAAGGATAGGATTAGCAGCTGGAGAGGGTAATTTTGGAGAGCATTTGGGTCAGGGGGTGAGTCCTAGAATCCTAGAAAGGGACCTCAAGGATCATCTAGGCCAAGAGACCTTTGACAGCCAGGAGATGGGAGTGAATAGCAGGAAATGGATCGTTCTAGTTGTGACCTGTTTTGTCCAATGTCCACTATTGGAGAAAGGATTCTGGGCTTGATGGGCCATTGGCCTGACCCAGTCTGTGGCAATCCTTGTCTTCTTAGGAGCCAGTGTATCCTAGCGGCAAAGATACTGAATTTAGACCTTGGAAACCAGAGTTCAAATCCCATTTGAAACTTGCTGGGTAGCCCTGGGCAAATCATTCTCTTTTAATCTTCATTGCCTATCCATAAAATGGTAATCATAATGACCTTCCTCACAGGGTTGTTGTGAGGGTGAGCTAGACCAGGATTATAAAGCACTTTGGACACTGACAATGCTATATTGACAATGCTAAAGAAACAATAAGGAAGGACCCTTTTCACACGGACACTCTTAACACTGATAAAATGGGTTTTAAATTTATTATACATGCTGCAGGGTTGCATGTGTGCTCTATGGGAGCCCTGCAGCATGTATAATAAAATGTAACACCCATTTTATCAGTGTTAGAGTGTCTGTGTGAAAAGGGCCAGGAACACTCTTGGTGTTTTCATAGAGTAGACGGAGAAGAACTCCATGCCCAGTGGAGACTACAGGAGTATTGGGCTTCAGCAGAACTAGAATGTCTATAACAATGATGGTAGAGCTGAACCGAATATGAAACTTATTATCTGTGGTTAATATCCACCATTCTGGATAGTTTGGCAGTTATCTGACCATTAACCGGTTACCACAACGGTTGTTGTCCGACAAACCTAACAAGTTACCTCAACGGTTGTTGTCCAACAAACCTAACCAGTTATTGCGATGGTTATCAGACAAACATAATAACCAGATAATACTGCAACGGTTAATCTGTTTGCCGTATTATCATGTTACTGTGTTACCATGTAATTGAACATTGCCATCGCTAGTCTGGAACCAGGTCTGGGCAGGGGCAGGAAATAAGGAGGAAAGAAATGACAGGCAAAACGGTAAACGGCAAAACAGCAATATGGTCAATGGCACGCTGCAGTAAAGTGGTTAACTAGTTAATCCAATGAATAATGAATGGATACCAGCTCGACATTTGGTCCTTGCTGGAGCAGGCTGAATACTGCACATCCGTCTGGATACCAAATAGCAGTAACCATTTCAGCTCTACGTGACGCTTTCATTCGCAGGTAACACGCAATGGGGGCCCATGCCCACCT
This sequence comes from Sphenodon punctatus, assembly GCA_003113815.1. Classification (NCBI taxonomy): domain Eukaryota; kingdom Metazoa; phylum Chordata; class Lepidosauria; order Sphenodontia; family Sphenodontidae; genus Sphenodon; species Sphenodon punctatus. The sequence continues at coordinate 12,611,490 of QEPC01009472.1, read as the reverse complement.
GGGCACTACTGTGTGGTGGGGAGCAGCAGAGCACAGCCTTGCCCAGCAGGGAGTTACAGCCCATTCTGGGGCATGGCAGCGTGTTTGGAATGCCCCGAAGGCTTTTACTGTAGGGCTGGATCCACCAATTACACAGATTGTCCCATGGGTGAGTCAGGCTTCTGAGCTGCTATTCCATCACAGGCCCCAGGGGGAGCAGGAGTGTTGATCACTGGGTGGGAACTCTTTAAAGCTCAACCTTAGAGCTTGAAGTGAGTACCACAAAAATGGGTAGACCTACCGATTGCACCCTGCCCAAACCAGAAATGGCAGCTGGGATAACAATAACCAGTATCCACTGGGCATCTGTCTTGGTTATTCCATTTCGTCGTCTTTGGGTTTCAGGTTTTTCAGTTCCACTATTCCAGTGGTTTGATCATTTTGGCAACATTAGAATCATAAAGCTGAAAAGAATCTGAGGGTCATCGAGTCCCTCTTCTTGGATGCAGGGTGAAGACAGCTACAACATCCCTGACAGATGGCCCTACAGCCTTTTTTTTTTTAAAAAAAAAAGAATCTCTAGTGATGGAGACCCTACACCTTTTCTAGCTGACTTGCCACGCAGCTCTTACTGTTAGGAAGTTTTCCCCTGATTTTTAATTGAAATTTCTGTTCCTGTAACTTGAGCCCATTGTTTTCTAATCCTGCCCTTGGCAGCCGTGCAGAACAGCTCCTTGACATCTTCTTGCCACTGTTACGCATGCCCAATTGCTGAAACGATATTTTCTAAGGCTGCTTTTAGACAAGCCTCTTTTCTCCTGGACTTCAGAGTCCAGAAGAAAATAAACTCGAGCTGGAGGTGGCGTGGGAGTGAGGTTAGACATTCACCCCCTGCTATTGGAAGTCAGCCAGGAGCCATTGGAAACAGCGGGTGCCGTCAAACTGGTGGTCCACACTTCCAAGCATGTGCTAGTTCGATGGCACCCGCTATCTCCAATGGCACCTGTGCGACTTCCAGTAGCGGAGGGTGAATGTCTAACCCACCCCACCCCCCACAGGAGTTTGTTTTTCTCCAGGACTCTGAAGTCCAGGAGAAAAGAGGCTCTTCTAAAAGCAGCCCAAACCAAAAGAGAGAGAGAGAACGAAACTAAATTTCCCTCCCCAAAACGGGTGTGCAAATATTTGGGTATTCATAGGCTCCCCAATAATGGGAATACTACCTGTTTAAGCTCTATTTATTTACCATTAAGATAAACAGCTCCTTTTATGGATGTAGTTCCTGCATTCTATTACGTTTGTAGCATGGTGTGGGGAGTACCAACTGCCTGGCCAGTTCCTTAGGGTAACCCTGCCCTTGTCTTTCTGCGGTGTCTTGTCTGGGAATATTCAGGGATTCTTCCTGGGACATTACACATGCCTCTCTCTCTAACCTTTACAAAATCTTTCTTGTCTCTCCTAGGCCATTACTGCCCAAGGAGGACGGAGTTTGCCACACAATACCCTTGCCCACGGGGGACCTACAGTGAGGTCCTGGGCATCAGAGCCATCTCGGAGTGCCAGCTGTGCCCGCCTGGAAGGGTCTGCTCTAAGCCAGGGCTCACGAGTCCAGATGGGTCATGCATACCTGGCTGGTTTTGTCCACCTGGATCAACTTCAGGCAAGCCAGCATTCCCAGGAACCCACTCTGGTACTGATGGGGAATGATAGATTTGTTATTGCCATTATTTATCTGACAGGCCGAAAGAGGGGGCTGTTGGTTTCTTTCTCAGACCCTCTCTTTTTCATTAACAGGGTCAGGAGCTCCAGCTTCTGGGGGTTTTCAGATGTGTCAAGCAGGAACCTTCTGCCCAAGTGGCTCCTCGGTTCCTCTTCCTTGCACTCCAGGTAAAGAATAATTTGATATTTATTATTATTATTATTATTATTATTAACAAACATTTATATAGCACCAGCAGTGTACCTGGCACTTTACAAAGTAATAAAATAGACACGGTCCCTGCCCCTAGGGCTTACAATCTGAGAGACAGGAGCTGGGGGAGAGACTTAGGAAGGGGAACAGAGGGAGAGACAAGGGGTCTAACATTCATGAAGATGCGAGGTCTCAAGTGCACGTACTTGGCTTGGTTACGATGAGAATGACAGCAGGCAGGTCCATGTTGCAAGGATAAGGGTAAACCGATCGTAGGTATAGGAATAGTGGCTCAGCAGGATAAAGAGTCAGACAGAGCAGAGCGAAAGAGGTGAGTTTTAAGGAGAGATTTGAAGGTATGAAGGGAGGGGGCAAGGCGGATGTGGACAGGGAGGGAGTTCCAGGCATGGGGGGCAGCAAGTGAGAAGGGACGAAGGCGCTTAGGGGAGCAGGGAAGGCGTGGAAGGGTGAGAGAAGGGACAGAGGAGGAGCGAAGTGCACGGGCTGGAGTATGGAGGGCGATAAGTGCAGAGAGGTAGGGGGGAGCAAGGTTGTGAAGAGCTTTATAGGTGAAGACTAGGAGCTTGTGCAGGATTCGTTCAGGAAGGGGAAGCCAGTGAAGCGAAGAGAGGAGGGGCTGCACATGGTCGAAGCGACTGGCGAGGTAGATGACCCTGGCAGCAGAGTTTTGGACAGAGATGAGGGGAGAAAGGTGAGACCGGGGAAGGCCAGTGAGAAGGAGGTTACAGTAATCGAGGCGAGAGATGACCAGAGCATGAACAAGAGTTTTGGCAGACGAGACAGAGAGAAAAGGGCGAATCTTAGCAATGTTATGGAGGGAGAAGCGACAGGATTTAGCAACAGAGTCAATGTAGGGTTTAAAAGAAAGGGCTGAGTCAAAGATGAAGCCTAGGCTACGGGCTTGGGGGACAGGCAGGATGGTGACTCCATCAATAGTTATTGACAGTGAGGAAGGAGAGGAAGGATGAGGGGGGAAGATAAGGAGTTCAGTTTTTATTCTTAAACTTGAGGAACACGGAACTTGGTGCAAACCCCTCTTCCCCCTCCCCAATCCCGCCATTGCCAAACCTCCCAACATGTTCCAGCAGCCAAAGAGGGACAAGCCCGCCCTGCCCACTTGGCCAATGAGCTCAGCCCCTCGGCAAATAAGCTCTGTCCCTTCATGTGCTCACGCACATGTTCACACACCCCTCCCAACATCTCAAGTGCATGAAGAGGGATAGACGCTCTCCTGCTTCTCTTTCCACTTGGTTTCTTGTCATTCCATCATCTCTCCATTGTCCTCCAAAGGCAACCAGGAAAGAGGTGCCAGAGGTTTGAATTCCAGTGTTCTCTCTCTCTCTCTCCTGAAAGAGGGACAGTGGGATTCAGCACCCAAAGAGGGACTGTCCCTCCAAAGTAGGCATCACCCCAGCCCCCAGCTGTTGGTCAGACCATTAGCCCACCTTTGTCTCCCACGTCCTGCTCTTGCCATGGGCTCCCTGCTCTGGCAATAAGTTAACTCTGGTGCTTTGGGTCAAGAGACCTGTAGAATAGCTAATGGAGAGGGGACGCACACAGAGATAGGGATCTTAATTCCCTCCCTCACTCTAGGCTCCTACTGTGCGTCTGCAGAGCTGGCCGTGCCGTCGGGTCCCTGCGACGCAGGTTTCTACTGCACCGGGGGCTCAACACTTCCCAACCCGACCAATGGAGCAGTGGGAGATGTTTGTCCTCGAGGCCATTTCTGCCCTCAGGGGAGCTCTTCTCCATCCCCGTGTCCTCCAGGTAGGTCGGGCAGCAGCTGATGGGAACCTCCTGTCTGGAACCAGCTCCCTCGGGGCCATGGCTGGTTCAGTAGATCCACTCTCGCTCCTCAGCTCAGTGCAAGATCCACCATGTAGGCTGCTAATTGCAGGGGCTCATGCCACATCCCTGCTTCCCCTGCATCCGGTTTGGTTCCTGCCCAGCTCTGTCTGCTCAGGGTGGAACAATGCAGTTGTTCCTTTTCTGCTCCTGGATTCTAGGCTTGCTAGACAGCACACACACACCCCACACCTCACCTCCTGACCTCCATTCCTGGTCCCAATCTTCATGCCTGCTTGCATCCCAGATGCCCCTGCCCTGACATGTCTCCACTCTACCTGATAGCCCAAATGAATATGCATTCTTGCCATTGGTCTGAATTTCCCAGCTAGGTGATATTGATGTCTTGCTCCCAGTCCCTGCACTCAAGAGGGAGAAAGGGAGGCTGAGCCACCGCCCTTCCCAGGAGAGGACATGATGGGGGAGGGAGGGCATGTCATAGTTGTGTGTTTGTGGTATTTCTTTTTTTACTATTTCTTTAAGAGCAGCTGACAAGGGTCCATTCAGCCCTAGGGTTCCTAGGCAATGACCTACAGTCGCCTCTGCCTAAAACCGCCTCCACCCCCAAGATCAGTTAAGGCAGTCCCCTCATCAGCATGTACATCTGTGTCTAACAGGCTCTTTCTTGGCCCATCGTGGGGGCCAGTCTGCACAAGATTGCCAGCCGTGCAGAGCAGGATGGTTCTGCTCTCTCCGAGGGCAGAGTTCCCCAGAGGGCTTGTGCAAGGAAGGCTGGTTTTGTCCTGAGGGGTCTGCATCTGGTCATAATCCAGGTAGGAGAATACAGCTCTCAAGGATGACTGTTCTCATGAGGAAATTGATGAATGCGGGATTAGAATTCGGAACATAATCTGGAAACAGAAGAGATTTGCTTCCGAGGGAAAATTTCACATCCCTGACCAAACAGTTGTGAAATTCGGGGGTTGGAATTTTTCACAAGAGGGTGGCAGTGTACCTCAAACAGCCTGTGGTGTTTAGTGAATTCTCAACTTGCCCAAACTCTTTCTCAAGGGTCTCTCTCTCTCTTGTTGGCTGGAGACTGCCCCTCCAAAATAAATTTAACACACGTACCTCTGCAAGGTTAGACAGAGCAGGTAAACAAGCAGTCTGTTAAAGAGATATCACCGTCATAGCTTACCCCAAGGCAAGCTTGTCTACAAAAGCCAAAGCCAGAACCCCTGAACTGGGACTTTGAGAAGAAAGGAAATGTTGTGGATTATTCACACCACAAATAAAAGTGCATTGGTGGAGGAAAGAAAATCCTGCACACTGCAAGCTTGATTCTGCAAAGACTCACAGCCAGGAGAAGCTTCCTTTTACAGTAGGGTATGAACACAGAGTAAGCGATATTCCCGGCTTTTAAAAAAAACATACAACTTAAAGAGACAAGACAAATAAAAGGTGTGGTTAATGGAGCATAACATGCACTGGGTAAAGCCACATGGGACAGCCGGGCAGACAAGGTGCATGCCTTCCAGAGCACAAAGCAAACATGCTCCACCCCTGTGTTGCACCCAGTGCTCCACCTACTGCCATGATGGCCAGGACAGAGGCAGCCCGGGGCTGGCAGACTGGCCCAGAACCAGACGTGCAAGCTCTGGGACAACCTACTTTGCCTCGGTCTGGCAAGCTAAAGCCCAGTCTATTACCTCGGCTGGTTGCGGAGGTGAGAGCCCGGGATAGCCACCAACAGGACCCAGGATACCCTCAACATCTGGCAGCCAGGAACTGAACCTAACCGCAACCCGCAGGGCAAGGCGGGACTAAGCGGGCCATTGTCACATCTGGTTTTACCCACTGTTATAGAAGAGATGTGTTCAATAAAGATATCACCGTCCCTCTGCTCGAAGGACTTTGGCATGGTTAGTCTCAAGGTGGGAATGAGGGGGGACCTGATAGCAACTTTTACATAGCTGAAAAGTTGTTATAAAGCGTGGGGAGCAACACTTCTCTCAAATTTCTAAGAGTAGGATAAGAGGGTAATGTCCTTCAGTCACAGGAAGAATCAAGGAAAAATATCTAACCCTAAGAATAGTTAGGCAGTGTGACACATTAACCAAAGGAGGACGGGGAGTCCCTGTCGCTGGAAGTTGTTAAAATAAATAAATAATAATAATATTGAGTGAGTTAAACATCTGTCAGGAATGGATTAGGTACAGCAGTTTATCCTGCCTCGGTGCAAGGTGATGGGCTCTGTAAGGGGTGAGGAACCTTTTTTTCCCCTTGCAGCCCGCTTTGAAAATTAGTACAAACGCCACAAGCCAGGTAGGAGTTTGGGGGGTGAGGGTTCTTAAATGGTGTGGAGAAGGAAGAGATGGGCCCAGATCATTAATCTATTACATGGATCCATCCCCTGTCCTTGAGTGCATGCCCTCGCCCTCTTCTCTGCTTCTGGCCCTGAGCGAGTTGGGGTGAGCTGCTAGCTACCATGGAGTTGAGCCTGGGCCCTGGATTCTAGAGGACCCCTTTGCAAGTGGCCTGAGCACCGCTAGGAAACTTTCAGAGTAGGTGGAGGAGGAGGGAGCAGGACTGACACTCTGCTCCCACCCACTCTGGAAATTTTCCAGACATGCTCAGGCCCCTTGCTAAAGGCCCTGCCAAGAAGGAAGTTTTCAGAGCTGGAAGGGGGGCATGGTAGCCCCCATGGGAGGGCCGCTACTCAGGGAGACCCTACCTCTTTGCCTTTGAGGGTGGCGCTATTTGGGACATGAACCCAGACCCCTCCACAGCCTTGCTATGCCAGTGCCACTGCCCTGTGCTCACTCAGTGCTTGAGAGGAGAGACTGTCTCCATGGCCAATCCAGAAACAGGAGAGGGGGCAAACAACAAACAGCCACAGGCTGAATTTGGCCTACGGGCCTGTGGTTCCCCACCCCTGGGATAGGTGGATCACCTGAGGGACCATTCCAGCCCTTCAGTTCTATGAGAAAGTACATAATATTGGAGTTGCTGGGTCTTCCCTTTAATACCAGCATCCCTTACTTCTTGTAGTTGCACTCCTGCACAGCAGTACTCAAAAATCAAGCATTGCCATGGTAGAAAACAGATGTATTTATTATTAATTATTATTATTATTATTATTATTAATTGTTTTTTCCTAGACTATCTATGTCCTCTTGGCCACTGTTGCCCCACGGGCAGCCCAGAGCCAAAGCCCTGTCCCCCTGGACAATACCAAGACCAGACCAGTCAAAGCTTGTGTAAGACCTGTCCAGCCGGAAAGTAAGTGGAACATTTCTCTGTGCAATTAGCCTGCTCCTATGGCTGCCTCTCCCTGGGACTTCCCATACAGGTTGGCCCTCGGGATGCTCTGTAAGACCCTTTGCAGCATAGTTCTGGCGTCACTGTCTTTCTCTCAGCCTCCCTCCAGGGTAGGAACCTGTCTATAACTATTCATTGTGCAGCCCCAGGTGCATTACTGCAGCTATATATAAAATAATAATAATTAGTAATTTTGGTTCCCGTGTTGCCCCAAGGAGGAACAAGATGATTATAAAGATAACCGCTTGCAGCTCCATCTGGCAGGCATTATCTCATTCTGAGCCCTTGGTTTGCTCTCTGAAAGGCAATCTCTACATCAGTGCTCCCCGAAGCCGTGGTTTGCAAGTAGGGTTACCGCTGCTTGCAGTTTGACCTGAGACTCCCATTTTGGCACATTGAAGTCTCCGAGTTAATCTGCCAGAGGTGGCATCCCTGCTCGCAAGTAACATGTTGCTCAAGATGCTCTTTCACGTTGCTTGTGACAGCTCAGTAAAAATGTGCAAAATACTGAGAGGGAGAAAGGAGGGGGTGGGTGAGTGTGAGAGACACTCCGGTGCTTTTAGATGAGCAGGTCACCGCTTGCACAATTGCAATCAGGCGCATGAAAGGCGGTCACGCATTGTTTGCCCACTGCAGATTAAATACCTCCCAATCGAGGTATTTAACTCCCTCAGAACTGGCAAGGAAAAGGTTAAAATGCACCTGATGTTCTCAAAGCTTCAGGCGGAGTTCCTAGGGTTTCTTAAAGAGACAGATGTAGCTATATAAGTTTCGACATTATTATTTTTTTCTGTTTACTTCCAACCTTAGACCGTAATTTCTTTGTAAAGACTAAACTTTCAAAATAACGTTGTGGGTCTCCAAAATCTTGAACTTCAAAAATGGCCTGTGACTATAAAAAAGTTGGAGATCACTGATCTACGCAGTCACCACCTACCGCTGCTCCAAGAACTATGGCGGGGTGGGAACTGGGCCAGCTGCGGCTTTGGGGCCACATTATGGTCTTATGAGGTTGGAGAACTTTGTCCACCTTTTGGCTATGTTAGGGCGAGGCTAGTTAAGAACAGCATAGGGGCTGTCTTTAGCTTGTGAGAGTTAAAGATTTAAACCAAAACAAAAAACTTAAATGCACAAAACTTTTCTTAACATCCACAAAAAAACTCAAATTCTGTACAATTACAATTCAAAAACCCTCCCACTCCATACATTGCAACAAAACAGAAATGCCAAAAAACATGCAAATGATTTCACAATTTCAACAATATTAAATATTTTGTCCTCATTAACATAAATGTAATATATGTACTAAATTCCTTACCATACATACTTTTATTCATTTTTATCAATAACTAAACTATCCCATTTTTACATTATTACATTTTTATTTATTAACATCATTTGACAACCATTTTTTCACAGTGCATTAAGTCTGTGGTTTACATGTATACAAATTGTACACACTTCATACAATAAAAGGTTAACAATCTGAGTATACATAATATTATACAATTTGTTTTACAGACTGCAGTTGTGTACTAACAGATTTAATGCACTGTGAAAAAATTGTTGTCGTGAGTGAGTTTGGGGCTTGCGGGAGCTTGC
>QEPC01009472.1:12537108-12583197 GCA_003113815.1 Sphenodon punctatus | reverse complement strand
AATGAGGATATTTGGTTAACATTTCTGCTGGCCAATTGGCATCACAAACCGATCTTCTACCATAGTGAGACGTAAGAGAATCCCTGGCATAGGCTCCTTCTCTCCATATGCTGTTCAGGCAGATAAAATTGGGACCCTTTATCACATCTTTCTGATATTTGGTAGAGATAATCATGAAAGTGTGAGATACAGCCGTGCCAAATTTCATGTACACTGGTTGGACTACAAAGATGTTTTAGTCAGACATATATTTATAAGCTAATTGCTTATACCACCAGGACCCTTTATCCAATCCTTTTGAAAGTTGGCAGAGATAGTAAATTTAGGAAGGGGTGTAAAGTTGCCAGTTTCATCTACATTACATATGAGGCAAAGAAGTTACAGCTAAGAATGTATCTGAAGATTTTTGCAAAATAATATAATTCAACTGCTTCTAAAATTGGATTCCTTTATCCAACCTTTTTGGAATTTGATACACTTAGATTCAGCCAAATATAATGATAAACAAAAATGTTACAGCCGAAAATGTGTTTTCCATTGAAACCAATGAAAAACAAAAGCAAAAATGAAAACAACAATTTGATATTTATGAAAACAAAAACAACAGATTTAAATAACAAAAATGAGAAAACGAAAATGACATGGGCCCTCTAGTGGCGAGATCAGAGTCCGAGACGCATGGGCGGAGCCTCTTCACCAGATGTAATTGACAAGAGGCACCAATGGCCACAGCCAGCACCTGAGAGTCCAAGCATAGCTGTGAATGCAGAAGCACCCTCAGGCTCTGCACACATGGAGCCAATGCAGTACAGATGCCCCCGATAACAGGGAAAGCCTCCTTCAGATTTCTGCCCCCACCCCCCTACCAATATCACCTGTGACTTATCGGGATCAGACGTCACATTTGGGGAACTTAATCCCTAGTTTGGATTTGCCCGTATTATCCAGTGGCCATAGTGGGGCTTGAAAGAGCTGAGGGACCCATTCTAGGGACCCATAGAGACCTATATGGTACTGCACTGTTGCAGGAGATGCATGTACTAGTTTCTACTCTTTGCTACTGAGCAAATGAGAACCCAGAAGGAACAGGAAACTCCTTGACTCTGAATTCAAAGCCAGTATTAAAAATGCAAAAATTATCGATTGGATCCTCTACCCTAGGATAAGGAACTGGCTTCCTAAATGTTACTCCAATTACGAGGCAACATCACAGTCCCCATCCTATTTTTTTGTTCTTAATATGGCATCATCAACGTGACCAGTGCACAACAGTCATAATTACAGTTGGGTCCTTGCCCTGAGGGGCCTACAATCTAGAGGAGACAGGGAGAGAACAGGAATTCAAACATTTGAGAAGTTACAGGTACATGTGCTTAGCCTAGTTACAAGGGGAAGTGAGGGATTCTGTGGTGATTCCTAAAGTATTCTGCTATATAAATTATATTTTCCTGCCAGTTTTCCCAACAAGATATTTCTTATCCTTCCCAACATCCCAATCTATATGTCCTGTGCTCTTTTCCTAGGGTGAGAGCTTCATCGTGTGTTTCATTCCCCTAGTTGGGAAAATATCCCTGACGTTCAATTTTTAAATACATTTAAAGTTATATATTTATTCCTAGTTGTATTAATTATTATTATTATTATTTATTATTATATTTTATTTATTTGTATAGTACCAGCAGTGTACCTGACGCTGTGCAATCAATAGTTATAGATAGGTCTATACCCCCAAAGGCGCTTACAATGCGGCAAACAACGGCGAGATGAACTTTGGGACAGACAAGAGTACATTCATGAGTTTGAGAAAGTTGCAGGTGCACGTGCTTCACTTAGTTACAGAGAACTAGATTCTGAGTGAGGGGGAAGAGGACAGAGTTTCACTCATGACGAGCTAGCGAAGGCCTGATGGAAGAGGTGGGTTTTCAGGCGGGATTTGAACGTTTAAGACCATGCTAACCAAATCTGGACTGTTCCCAGGACAGAACTCTGCCCCTTAGAATGCTGCAGAGCCTAATCTAAAGATAAATGTAGGGTCCCAAGTGGCTCCATTCCCTGGGCCCCACTCCCTTGGAGGCACCCTCCATGGGACCCTAGAGATGGCCATGTGTAATGGGAGAGAGTGGGGGCCCTGCATCCTGCCCTAGTGATTGAGGGCAGGTCACTTTGGGGGCCCCTAGAAGTAGAGAAAATAGGGAGGCCCGGGGTGCCCTTCCTGTGGTAAGGCTGACCCTGTCTGTTCCCCTCATGCATTGGTAGACCGTGAGCATGTTCTGTTTTAGCTGCTCTCTCCATAAGAATAATGAGTTCATATTCCCCACCCCCCCATTACCTTCTAAATGTTGTAGGGAAGCTCTGTCATTCAGTGCCCATTTTATAACTGGGGAAACTGAGGTAGAGAGACAGTCGTATTGGATTTTCCATTCCATCCGTGGACACAGACACGATCCCCTCCTCGGGAGACTCTGAATCCTTCTCTCCTTCCGCAGGTATGTTTGCCTCGAGAGGAACTCAGCTCCCTGCCCTTCTGACGGGATTCATGGGTACCGATGCCCCAGTGGCTTCTATTGCCCCATGGGCAGCGGGCTGGAAATCCCCTGTGAGCCTGGTACATTCAGTCCTATGCCTGGAGCGAGCGTCTGCCTCCCATGCCCAGCGGGTACGGCCTGCAGGCACGCGGCCACAGTGGAGCCAGTCAGCTGCCCCAGAGGTAAGGCCTCCAGTGGGACGGAAGAACCTTTTAAAGAGGGGAGAGGTGCAGGGCTGGCCTTACCACAGGATTACCTAGGACGACTTCCCTGGGTCTTGTGCATCTGAGGACCCCACAGCTGGGACTCAAAGATGACCACCTCTTGGGCCCCGTGGAGGGGGTGGGGCCATAGGGAAGAGGGTGGAATCACCAGAGGCCCCGCGTTTTATCTTTGCTCTGGGCCCTGTAGATTCTAAGGCCTGTCCCTGGAGAGGTGGCAAGGGGGTATCGGAGACCGAATCCATTGTGCGTGGCACGGAACCACCTTTATTGGCCTCTGTCTGCTCCATGCTACAGGCTACATCCAACATTTCTTCACCGAGTGCCCCCCAGGGCCCTAATGAAGTGTGTGATGGGCAGAGCCTAAAAACCAGCTTTATGTTGACAGGTTACTATTGCCCAGCTCAGACGACCGTGCCCCTGCCATGCCCTGAGGGTTCCCTAAACACGCTGGAGGGGGCGCTGTCGTCCTCTGCATGCAGAGCGTGCCCCGTGGGAAGGTACTGCAGTGGGGATGCTAACTGGGAACCAGACGGTAAGTGTTGCTATTAAATACCGAGCTAAGAAGCTTTGAGGGAGGGAGAGGGGATCTCCGGAGACTGAAGACACAGATTGTGTGGGAAGGGTATGGGAAACACTGCTGAGAGGGGGCAGGATCAGCAGCAGCAGGATAGTAAGTGGACCCGCCACCTCTCCTTTTTATGTCTTCCTTTTTCTTTTTAAAATGGAGCTTCTGTAGAGGAGTCGGGACTCTGTTATATTGACATTCAAAGTGTCTCGCTTTCTGCCTTTTTCTCATCTTCAACCTTTTTCTTCCAAAACCTTTTATCCATCCGTTTCTTCCTAGGGTAAAATCAGACATGACAGTAGCCACTTAGAACTTGTGTGACCCGCTTTGGCTTGTAGTCTGCCGTCGCATGTAGTTTAAGTCCGTGATATGTTGACCTGGGATATCGTGGGTCATGTCAGCGGCTAGCCCGCGCTCTCCCCTCAGCATGTAGCTGAAGAAATAGCCTTGGCTAGTGCCTGCCTGACCGGGGCAAAGTGGGCCACAGCAGGTTAGAATGTTGTTTTGACCCAAAGTGACCAACGGGTCCACTATGGCCAGCCACTATGGCAGCCATAATTGGCCACCATGGCTGGCGGTCATGGGGTGGGGGGACACTGGGAGCAGTGTGAGACTGAGGCTGGCTGCCAGACAGTACATCTGATGTGGATGCTGCCTGAGCCAGGCTGCCTGGGCAGTAGGGACGGCTCTCCCCGCCACACTCATGGGTGANTCTCATCCAGTCCCCCCAAATCAAGCACCCCGAGTACCATTTGGCCAAGGGGAGCTGCTGTATAAGTAAAATGCATTTATTCTTACTTAGTACTTTGTACTATTGGTTAGCATGATAACACCATTGTGCAACTTTGCTACCGCACAAAAGAACAAGGACTGGAACCAAAATGATTGAAATGAAATAAATGAAGAACAAGATATGCAAATATTCTCATACCTGAACAAAGATTATTGGGTGGTGTATCCAAATATTTGAATAATCTTTGCAAATACCAATGAGTTTAATCTCTTACCTGCATCATTCCTATCTGAGGAAGGGTCTTGTGTGGCCCTGAAGCTTGCATGCTCTCACCAAAAGTTGGTCCAATAAAAGAGATGTTCTTATCCACTTTTTCTCTAGGTGCTTGTGTGGCACTTACTGCTGCAAATGTCAGCCCTTTTGCAGTGATTAACAGGGTGGCCGTTACCCTCCCAATACCCTTGTGATGTAAGCAAGCCTTGTCCCCATTTTGCACATTGGCCTGGGATAGATTACATGACTCACTCAAAATTATTATTATTATTATTATTAACAAACATTTATATAGCGCCAGCAGTGTACCTGGCACTTTACAAAGTAATAAAATAGACAGGGTCTATTTGGAGTCTATCACACAGGAAGCCTGTGGCTGCACTAATTGTGCCGTTGTGACCTCAATCCAGTCCTTGTGGGACAGGTGTTCAAACTGCAGAAAACCAGGACGCTAATCGAAACGTGACCAGATGTCCCAGTTTTGTTATACAATAGCCCAATGCCCCAGAAACTCTTTGGGGATGTTTGAGCCGTTCTGATTTTTATTTTCTTGTTCAAAATGCATGGGTTGTGTGCTGCAAGACTTTTGTTCAAGACGTATCACTAGAGGCGAATTTGCCCAGCATTTGTAACGATCAGAGTCAAGCGAAAAGGACAGGTCAGTCAGACTGGCATCGCAAGAGAAGTTAAATGAACGCACATGCTACCAACGCTCCCCCCCCTTCCCCGATGTTAACAATATTTGTTTAGTGTTTCATGATAAACACAGTAAGCAACTAAGGGTGGTTTTAGACGGACATGGGGCTGGGGCCTACACCCGGCCCTGGAGCTAGGGTGGCTATACCTCCCCTTGAAAAGAGGACGCTTATGAAAAATACATGGTACAGGGCTGCACTGGAACCAATGCAGCCCTGAAACTTGTATTTTTCATAAGCGTCCTTTTTTAAAGGGGAGGTATGGCCACCCTACTGGAGCTGCTCTGTGTCTGCTCACTCCCAGCCCCACCTGGGTCTGCTTCAGATGAACCCAGCAGGTTCACTATGCTGCAGGCCACCTGCACAGCACCCCTCCCCTCCCCTCCCTCACCATAGAATTGCAGGCAATTACCCAATGCTCTAGGCTGGTGCCCAACGCTATGGTGTTGCCCAGGGTCATGACCAGCTGGAAGCAGAGCTGCAGTGTGGGTCTGCGCATCAGACGGACAGCTGCTCTGATTTGGACCGGTGCCCTGGTTTTGGCCGGCCCACCCTTGACAACTGCTCCACCTCTACCTCTGGCACCCTGGGGTACCTTTTAGATGGACATCTTTTTCAGTACAAGGGTCTCGCAAGCCAAGGATGAGCTAACGTACTCGGGATGTACTCCACTCTCTATTGGTGGTGGGGTGGCCCCTTCGGGTGGGCGTTCTGTAGACAGGCAGCTGAATTGTCCAAACGGGATGTAAGCAGTGACCCCATTTTGTACCTTTGGGCTGGGATAGATTGCATGACTCGCTCAGAATCGCGCGGGAAGCCTGTGGCCGCACCGATTGCCATTGTGACACGGTCACAATCGCCTTGTAATATGGTCAGCCAGAAATGAATTCACTGAAATCTTCCACGGCTGGGTGGCGGAATACCCAGTGGTTGGAACCGCTGTAACGTGGGCTCGCCCTGTGCTTACAAAATAAAAAGTCAGAAGAAGGTTTTGTAAATTAAGCCTGTATATTTATTTATTNGCAGGGTGCAATCCCTACTGGTATCTGACTCAGATCCAGAATCCTCCCTGGGGTCGGGATCTGAGGAGGGGGAATACGTAGAGCCCCCTGTTGAACCGAAAGACAAGGACAGGCAATTTCCCCTAGCCCTTAGGGAGGAATTCCTGGGACAGGTTATTAAGACACTGCAGCTGAAGGAGAAAGCTCCCAAGGAAGATTCCTCTGATTCCCAAGAGGCGGATCAGAGAGACTATATGCCTTCACTGCATGGCAGGGACACGGGTGCCCTTGGACAAAGCTTTTGAAAGGCTGGTCTTAGAGGAATGGAAACAACCCTCCCGGGCTTATAAGATGAGTAAGACACAGGATGCCTTATATGCCTTTTCAAGGAAAAAGCAGGTCCTATTTAAAAGCCCAAAGGTCGATGCTGCAGCTGCATCCCTTGCCAGGCACACAGTGTTTCCCACATCGGGGGATGTATTCCCGAAGGACCCCACTGACAGGGCAGTGGATTCGGCCCTCCGGAGGACTTTCGAGTTCCTGTCCCACTCGCTGAAGTTCAACATTCTCACATCTTATGTGGCGAGGGCACTGCTCTCCTGGATGCAGGAGCTGCAGAACAT
Source organism: Sphenodon punctatus (assembly GCA_003113815.1). Lineage (NCBI taxonomy): Eukaryota > Metazoa > Chordata > Lepidosauria > Sphenodontia > Sphenodontidae > Sphenodon > Sphenodon punctatus. The sequence continues at coordinate 12,576,558 of QEPC01009472.1, read as the reverse complement.
AGAAATTTTGGAAAAAAGAGTGGAGATCCTCTCCTCACGTATCTTGACAGCCACAGCTTTTATAGCTGATGCATCCACACATGCTTTAACATAGGCGACTCATTCTGCAGCAGGCAATGTCGCAGTGAGGCACAGAGTGTGGCTCAGATCCTGGCAGGGGGATAATATGGCAAAAGATCTACTAGTTTCAGGCCCTTACAAGGGTCAGAAACTGTTCTGGGTGTGCTTAGATAAAGTGTTGGCGGACGCAACTGACAAAGATAAACCAAAGGCCCAACAACAGGTGGGCCGCAGGAGATGCCCGTTTGGATCTCAGTTCTTTCGAGTTAGGGGCTCTTCGAATTTTTCCAGAAGATTCAACCCCCAATCTTCCAGAGATCCACCGGCCAAGTCTTCCTTTTGTTTCTTCAGAGGACAGAGACAAGCTAGATTCGATAGGCAGAGACCCAGACCTGCTCCGACGGGGCCTCCCAAGCAAGACCAATGACTATCCGGCAGAGCAGGGTGTGGGGGGCAGACTCCAAAACTGCTCGGGGCCTTGGGAAGGGTCCATATCAGACGCTTGGGTAGTATCCTGCGTCTCTCAGGGCTATAAGATAGAGTTAACCAGTTGTCCCAAACCCCTCTTTCTGCCCTCCCCCATCTCAGGAGACCCATCAAAGCAGGGAGCAATGCTCGAAGAGATCATCAGGATCCTGGCAATTCAAGCAATAGAGGAGGTCCCCTATTTAGAGCACTGATCAGACCTCTACTCAATCCTTTTCTTAGTTCCCAAAAAGCTAGGGGATTGGAGAGCGGTACTGGACCTCAAATGCTTAAACAAATATGTTCGTTATCAGAAGTTCAAGATGGAAACTGGCATCCATCTCTCAGAGTATCAGGATAGGGGACTGGCTGGTCTCCCTCGACTTAAAGGATGCGTATCTCTATGTGCCGATATGGCCTCCACGCAGGAAGTGGCTCAGATTCAGTTACAACAAAGCCCACTGGCAATTCAGAGCACTCCCCTTTGGCCTGTCGTCGGCACCCCAAACCTTCACAAAGATTCTGATACCACTCATAGCAAACTTGAGGAGGGAAGGGATTCATATCTACCCTTACGTTGACAATCTACTCATCAGGGCGCAATCACAGGACAAGGTCAGGGTGGATTTACAGAGGACAATTCAGTACCTGACTCAACACGTCTTTCTTCTAAACATGGACAAGAGCCATCTGTCCCCAACCCGCCATCTGGAACATCTAGGAGTAATCATAGATACTTCCTCCGGCCTCACACTCATCCCAGCAGCGAGACAGCTCAAGATCCGCAAATATATACTCCTTCTGAAACACAGCCCCAGATTGAGACTCAAGGTGTTGGCCCAGTTGCTGGGTTTACTGGTCTCCTGCACACAACAGGTCCAATGGGGGAGACTACACCTACGTCCGTTACAAGAGCAACTGAGACCTTTACAAAGAGAGATAATTCTGGGAATCAACCCATGGGTCTCAATCCCACCAAGCCTAAAACGCTCCATGTCTTGGTGGTTAGGTCTCGAAGACTTTCAGACAGGCTCACCCCTGGTAGATCCTCCCAGGGAAGTGGGATGCCAGTCTCAGGGGCTGGGATGCCCACGCAGGCTCGCCCTCAGTCCAGGGACTGTGGGAACAGAAGGAGGCAGGCCAGGGAATAAATTTCCTGAAACTGAGAGCTATCCGCCTAGCCCTGATTCAGCTCTTACCGACGTTGCCTCACAGACACATACTAATATACATGGACAATACAACGGCCAAGGCATACGTCAACCATCAGGGTGGATCCAGATCATGTATCATCAAGGTGGAAGCGGTAAGATTCTTCAATTGGGCTTAGTCTCAACTACTATCAATAAAGGCCCTCCACATCAGGGGTCAAGACAAAGTGCAAGCCGACTGGCTCAGCCGGCGGACAGTTGACCCCTACAAATGGTCACTGAACAGGACAGTGTTCGTGGACATAGTGAGGGAATTGGGCCTACCCATGATCGATCTGTTCGCTCAACGGGAGAATGCTCACCTACCGCTATTTATGTCCAGAACACCTTGCAAGGAGGCCATGGCGACTGATGCCCTGAACCAGTCTTGTCCTCGAGACATATTATACGCATTTCCACCATTCCCACTAATACAGAGGACAGTATCGAAAATCATCTTCGAACAAGCACAAGTGATTCTCATCACCCCCTGGTAGCTGAGGAGGCCATGGTTTTCGGACCTCATAGAGCTAAGTCAAAACCAATACAGGGTGCTGCCAATGCTCCCCAATCTACTATCTCAGGTTCCCGTGCTCCATGACAACCTGAAGCTGACAGCATGGAGATTGATCGTGCAGCACTAAGAAAACGGGGTTATTCAGAAGCAGTACAAGCTACTTTGCAAGCGTCCAGACAACCAGCCACCAGGAGGAGCTACAGAACAACATGGAGAGTTTTTGCCCAATGGACAATCGCTAAGAACCTCAATCCCTGCAAGGCAGGAATGTCAGTGATCCTAGAATTGCTACAGCAGGGGTTGGAGAAGGGTCTCAAGCCAAATACTTTAGCCAGACAGGCATCTGCCCTAGATTTGGTTCTGAAAGCAGTTTCTGGCAGGTCCATTTCCTCGCATAAGCATGTTAGACAGTTCTTGAGGGCAGTCAAACTTCTGTCCCCTCCGGTAGTCCACAGGTGTCCCTCATGGAATTTAAACTTAGTACTCGATGCTCTCACTAGGGCACCCTTTGAACCCCTTAGGCACGTCTCTATGTATTTTTTCTCTATTAAGGTATCTTTTTTAGTGGCCGTTACGTCAGCCAGGAGGGTGTCAGAGCTGGGAGCCCTGTCTGTAGAAGAGAATTGTTGTCATTTCCAAGAGCAAGCAGTCGTTCTTAGATTGGACCAGGCCTTTATTCTAAAGGTCAATTCAGCCTTCCACAGGGCTCAGGAAATTATCCTCCCTTCTTTCTGTCCCAAACCTGTTCATCCAAAGGAGAAGGTTTGCCACACCCTTGATGTCCATAGGGCCCTGAAAAATTTACCTATCTAGAAATAGAGGGTCTAGAAAATCAGCCGCTCTGTTCGTAAACATAAGACTGGGTTACACCGGGTTAAAAGCCTCCAAAACATTAATCTCCAAATGGGTCAGGCAGTGTATAGTGGAGGCATATAAGGCCAAGGGGAAGATTCCTCCTCTACAGATCTGGGCGCACTCCATATGCAGTGCGGCTACCTCGTACGCCTTTAAGGCTCGAGCCTCCTATGAGGCGATTTGTAGGGTGGCCACCTGGTCAGCCCTCCACACATTCATTAGACATTATAAGTTGAACACCTCCCAGTCAGCGGAAGCTGCATTTGGTAGAAGGGTGCTTCAGGCAGTACTGGACTCCCCCAGTGCTGTTTGTTCCCACCCTTAAAAGAAGAAAAGGTATGCTCGGGTACATCCTGATCGGAGGATTATCTGGTAGCCAGGGGGAGAAAACTGAATTGGTCACCTACTTTGGGTGAATTCGTTTCTCCCTTAGACTCCAGATAATACTCCGGCCCTCCCTACCAAACACCAACCATCGTAGGTGGGGGAGGTACCCTGAGTTCTGCTAATAGTTTCTGTAAATAGGTAGAAATCAGTAATAAATTGTCATGTCTGGCCTCTCTTCCAAGCCCAAGTAATTTATAGTGGATATGATGGGGGGAGGTTGCTGTTTTCACACGTTAGTATTTTGTTTTCACCGGTGAGCATATGAGAGAAAGAGTTGGTGAAAGAAAGAGTTGGTCAGTCTTCGGCTATGGAACGGACTGGGGAGAGACAGCGGGATAGCGGCACCCACGCATGTGCACAAGCAACTTTATTCTTCTGCTTCCTGGTGGTCTATGCAGAGCTACCCAACCGGAGTATTATCTGGAGCCTAGGGGAGAAATGAATTCACCCAAGGTAGGTGGCCAATTCAGTTTTCAGGCAGACATAAATATTTAAGTTAATTGCTTATACCACCAGGACCCTTTATCCAATCCTTTTGAAAGTTGGCATAGGTAGTGAACATAAGGAGGGGTATAAACCTGCCAAGTTTCATCAACAGTAGATGGGAGATAAAGAATTTACATCCAGAAATGCAGTTTTTTGCAAAATAGAATAATTCAACTGCTTATAAAATTTGATTCCTTTATCCAATCTTCATGGCATTTGGTACACATACTGATGTCCATTGGAGGTACAAACCCTCCAGGTTTCATTCAAATATAATGAAAAACAAAAAAGAAAGAGCTGAAAATGTATTTTCCATTGAAACCAATGGAAAACAAAAACAAAAGTAAAAACAAAAACAAAAATTTGACATTTATGAAAATGAATTTTTACATATTTAAATAACAAAAATGAAAAACAAAAACAACATGGGCTCCTGTTGCACACCTCTCGTGGCCGTGTTAGCAGCAGGTTCCCTACCTTGCCAGGGCCGTGTGGCTTTACCCCTAGTCACCAATTCCCTCTTCCCAAAGGGCAAAAAGCAATTCAGATGCCAACAGCCCTTCCTCACCTCAGCATGGAAACCATGAGGAGAAGCACATTAGTGATTCTGAGGTGCTCCGATATTATGAGACAAGGGACCTCAAAATAATAGGGTCAACGTTCATGGAGGGAAGGTTGTGAGGCTTGGGGAGTCAGTTCAGAGAGAGAAGGGGAGGGATCCAGAACGTCCGCTGAGGGAAAGAAGCAGGAAGCCTTGATGGAAGCTACAATGGAGACAGTAGCAACCCCCTTTCATCTTGGGCCCAGCAGCCTAGTTCTGGGTAGTTTTGGATTCAGGCCCTGTACAAAATAGTGGTGAGGGGCTCCTTCCTGAATCATTGCAGGTGTTCAACATCTGAGGCACCTTCTGGATTTATATTTTATGCTAGTTCTTCTCACATTTATATTGTTGAGTCAAGTTTATTCATAGACTCCATGTTTTGGAGAGATTCTGTGCCTCCTTCCCACCCTTTTGCCAACACGTGGGGCCCTGTGAGGTGGCACAGTTTGCACATCCCTGGATCTGGACCTGGTCTAGACAAGTCTACCTGGGGCCAGTGCTAGGGGTGAGGTTAGCTTTGTCCTGACCGTTTGTCCCCTCCTTGTTTACAATGACAGATCTGTGTTCATCTGGGTACTACTGCTCAGGAGGAGCCACCGACGCCGTCCCCCATGAGACACCCGAGTTCCCGCTCAATGGGCCCTGCCCGCTGGGGCACTATTGTCCAAAGGGCACGTGGTTTCCAGTTGCCTGCCCTCTAGGTACACTGAATAATGCGACAGGTGAGTCGGGCTCAGGACAGCTCCCTGCTTCTACTCTGAGGGGTCTCCCAACTTCCAAGTCCCCTGGGATTCACAGAGCACATTGAGGCTGAATTTACTAGCTGTTGTGCCAATAAGCTCCATCTGCTGCAGAAATTACAGAGGGATCTGAAGGGTGTAGGGCCACACTGGGCGTGTCGCATGATGCCAAGGTGTTTGAGGACGCTGAAGGAAGCAATACAGTTGGGCAGCAGGATAGGAACGGCCGGGAATACGAGAAGGTGTTTGGTGGATAACCATGCGCTGGGTTCACAATGAAGGGCACAAGATTCAGAGTTAAGTTGCTGTGCCAATCAGAGGTGGACTCTCCTTTTCAGAACAGGAGATCAGAGAAGTGTCTAATGCATGACTGAAACAAATCTGCCATTCTCCATTTTCATATTCACTCAAACTAGAGATTAAATTAATATTCAGAAAATTGAGCAAACCTGCTGAATTAACCTTACCCAAACTGAATAACCGCTTCCAGCTATCATTCCATGAGTATCCTTTTCAGGTTTTTCAGTGGTTATTTCACCTTGGCTGTTTCTGTTACATCATTTCTGCACTATAGTACTAGTGCTCATGTGTAATTTAGAAAAATGACCTAACTGAAATATGAAATGACCCAATAACCAAAATAACCAAAACAAAGCTGGAAATTCAGAATAACTGAACTAAAAGCCGAAAAACAAACAAAATAATCCCCCACAGAATACCCCCAAATTCAAATAGACAAGTCCTCGTTTTGATCATGGATGTTACTTGGGTACGACGCGAATGACCACCTGAAAATGTGAGTAAGACCTGCAAATAATAAATCCACTAGCCATTTCAGTTCTAATTTAAACAAACAAATAAAAATCCAGATTTAATCTTTGCTAGCAAAGCAATATTTGCATATCTGTTTATTCATTAACTGAAATCAATTAAATATTTCAGCTAATGTGTTTATTCGGTCCTCTTTTTATTCTGGCAGTATGACTTGATGCTGTTCCACAAAAGCACCACCATTGCAACAGCGTAGTGGGCCAACCTGCTCATTGGCACCACCAGATTTCAAATCGGGGGAAGAAGGGAGGATGTTAGGCTTCATTAACAAAGTTTGTTAAGTGTTGTGAGATCCTTGGTGTCTTACCGTACGATGTCTTGCAACGATTTTGTAGCTACTAAAAACTATCCTGACTGTCAAAAGCTGGTCCCAGGATCTCTAGGAGAGCCTTGACACCAGTAGGACTTAGATTTGCCTGCTCCAAAGACACAAGCCAGGCTATAGGGCTAACTTGAGCTAAAAGAATCTCTACAGGATCTACACTGAGGCCACCCCCTGGGGGCACTTAAGGGGTGTTAACAAACGTGACAGTGGCCCGCTTAGGCATGCTTTGGTTGGCGGGCCACCGTCCCATTCGTTTTTGCACTGCTACATATTGTCTAGGATTGCTCCTGGGTGTGTTAGCAGCGAGTCTGGGCTGTGATCCTGGAGACCTCGGGGGCCACAGTCCGGGCTACCGTCTGTCCGATTGGGTCACAGCAGGCTACAGCAGGCCATAACATTAGTTATGGCTCATTGGTGGTGATGGTCAACAGCTCGTCATCCTCTTGGGACCCTCCCTGTGGGGTCCCGCAGGATTCCATTCGGCCTTCCCTCTTGTTCAACATGTATATACGGCTGCTGGGCAAGGACATTCAGAGGTTTGAGGTGATGTGTTATCAGTATGCTAATGACATTGAACTCTACCTCTCTTTTTCATCTGACCAGGCCCTGCAGTTACCCGTTGCCTGGTTGCTGTCAGGAACTGGATGAGGGCAAGCCGACTGAGCCTGAATCCAGACAAGACTGAGGTGATGATAGTTGACCGGCTTTGTGACCTGAAGGGGATTGGAACTAGGGCTGATGCGGCAGGAGCTGTTACCGCGCCGTGATTCCATTCCGCCATATCGGAATTGCCCGCGCCACACCGCGGATTTTCTGCTGACATTCCGCTAATTCCGCCGGCATTCTGCAAATTGCGGAATTGCGGAAAAATTGCAGAAACTGTCGGAAAACCGTTGTTCCGCTATTTTGCGGTGCTGGCGGAATGGCAGAAGTAGCGAAAATGTCATGTTTCCACTATTTTGCGAAGCCTGTGGAAGTAGCGGAATGAAATTAGCGGAACTGCAGAAGTAGCAGAATGAAACTAGCGGAATGAAAGCCTCTGCCACTCCGTACCACTAATTGCGGAAACGCTGTTTCCGGCGGAATTAGCTACCGCTGCGACGTTCTGCTACTGCCCTAATTGGGACTCCTGTTATTGATGGAGTCCAACCCCCTCTGGTCAGTCAGGTCCACAGCCTTGGAGTGTTTCTGAACCCCTTGCTGCTCCTGGATTATCAGGTTACGGCAGTGGCCAGGAGTGCTTTCCACCAACTCCATCTGGTAAGGAGGCTGCAGCCTTTTCTTTCAGATTCAGATCTGGCCACTTTCATCCATGATTTCATCACCTCAGGGCTAGTTTACCAAGTTTTACGTGGGGCTTCCCTTGACGACTATTCGGAAGCTGAAGCTGTTGCAGAATTCAGCGGATCGCCTCCTCTCAGGAGTGTGGCACCGGGAACACATTATACCAGTGCTCCAAAGCCTGCACTGGCTCCCTATAGTTTTCCAGGCACAATTCAAGGTTTTGACCTTTAAAACCCTAAATGGTCTGGTCCCCACATACCTGAGAGACCGCCTGCTGCCCACAGCAGCCCCTGCGTTCAGCTGGGAGTGTCTCCCTGTGGGTACCGTCTGTTAGTCTTGTTCATACGATAAGGGCTCGCAAGGAGGCATTCTCGGTTGCTGCCCCAATGTTGTTGTTGTTGTTATTTTTACAAACATTTATATCCCGCACCCTCCTGCACACTGGCAGCTCGGGGCGGCGAACAACACAATGGTCAAAAAAATATAAAATCCTTTTAAAATACTACAGACAAATAAAATATTAAAATATCCAAAAACAGAAGGCTAAAAGGCAGAAAAAAAACCTCCCCCCCCAATCGCCCTTATGGAACCCCCTTCCCCCGGAGGTTCATTTGAGCCTGAGCCTGGGTGTCTTCCAGAGGCGGTGCAAGACCTTTTTGTTTGTAAAGGCATTTGGCAAGTGGGGATAGGGGATGGGGGTTTGTTGGACAGGTTTGCAGTAGGGCTGTGAAGGGCGCTGGATGTGGAACATGGGGAGGTGGTTTTGTGGAGAGTTTGGGCGCAGCATGGGACCAGCCAGCCGCACAGTTGTGCCACTCCCCGCTTTCCCCAGTGGCCCAGACACATGGACATTTGTTCCATGTCAGGACCTGATCCTGACCATGTCTGCTGCAGCTTCCCCTCCCGGGCTGACAGAGGCACTGTACCTTCTGTCTGTGTCTGGTTCCATCCACAGAGGGTTGATGGCGCACATGCTGGCTGGGGGATTGCAATGCTGTGTTGAATGGCTGGCCTGGTAAAATGGGGAGTTTGTGCTTAATAACTTTGGAACCATATGGGCATATTGAAAAATGAGAAACTGTGCTTTGTATGTTACTGTTCATTTTAATTTTTTTTACTGAAAACGTTGATGATAATTAAAATTTTGGAATGAACTTTTTTAGCAAGTGAATGGTTGTTGCAAGTACCATGGTATTATGACCGTGACTCGGACACTCTCTCCCCACCAGCTCTTCTCTTCTAATCCTGGTTCTCCCACAGGAGGTTCCTCTTCGGAGAGCTGCGTGCCCTGCCATCCGGGCTTCTTCTGTGCCAGTGTGGGGCTGAGTTTACCTACAGGACCATGCAGCGCGGGTTTCTACTGCCCAGCAAACTTCAGCTCCTTCAGCCCCACTGCATTCCTCTGCCCAAAGGTACATTTCCACCCTCAGCTGGGGTAAAACCATTATTGAGACTCAGGTTAATTTCAGATGTTACAATACCTTGGTCACCCACAGTGAATCCCCTGTGGCGGCCGTTCGTACCATAACGTCTGTTGGGATTCCCGCCAGATGTTCACCCCAGTGAATCTCTGGCGGGAATCTCATTGACCACACTTTCGGACCTCCGGCTGTCCGGAGGTCCAAAAGCATGGTGGGATCGGATCCCAAGCATGGTCAGATTGGCCACAGTCCGGGATCGGGCACAGCAGGTGCGTTGGCCGCTGCGCCCGCCCATCTCCTGGAGCACCGGCAACCGGGGGAGCACGGGGGGGTGGGGCTGTGCGGTTGCACCGCACAGCCTCGCCCCCTCCCCAATCTCCAGGCAGAATCAGGCCAGCACGCCTAAAGGACAGCTAGACTGATTCCTGACCGGGATCCGAAACGGATCCCGGAGCGCGATTCAGCCTGGCGGCCCTGGCAGCCCATCACGTCTGAAATTACCCTCAGTGCCCCATACACTCCTTGACACCTCTGCAGAAATGGTGCATTGGAGACCCATACCAGAGTAATTTGAGGTTCAGAGCTTCCTTTTAGAGTGCAGCCTTTGGGGCATGGGCCCAATCCTGGTCTCCTGTTCCTAATATATCCATGAATTTTGCCTGATTTGATTCGTATCTGCCAAAACAGATAATAACCACTCCTTGGATCCATCTTCGTTGCGGGATACAAATTGAATAAATAAATTTTTTAAAATATATCTGCTTGAGTTTGGGGGACTGGGGGGTGGGAATTGTGGGTTTTTTTGTTTCTCAGGTGTTCAGATTCTTGGTAATCCAGTTGTTTTATTTCAGCTATTTGTGCTTTCGCAGTAGCCAAAATGAAGTTGCTGAATATCTGGATGACTATATCTGAATTACCAAACAGCAGAAAAAAAAAAAAAAAGTGAATATCCGTTTTGGATACAGATATTCAGATATTTGGGCATTATTTATTTATTGTTGTTGTTTTCAGTTGTTGTTGTTGTTGTTTATAATAAATAGTGCCAGCAATGTACTTGGCACTGTACAGTCATTAATTAGAAACAAGTCCTTGCCCCGAAGGGCTTACAATCTAAGAAAGACCAGGGAGATGGGAATGTAATAATAATAATATCTTTATTCATATAGTGCCCCGTGCCTTACATAGCACTTGGAGCATTTCACATAGTACATATGTATAAAACAATATAAAACAATTTAAGTCAATTTAAGACAATAATAAAAGACTTTAACATAGGGGAAGGAAAATGGGAGGACAGAGTACATTGAGGGAACAGCAATGGATCCTAAATGTACCTAGTTAGATTAATAAGAACTATACTTGGAGTTCCACCTAGTACATCTCTGTGTATGCTTAGAGCCAAAACGGGCATTTTGCTGGTAGAAGTAAAGTATTGAGCTCGATCTCTTACTGGTCATGAATCATGGCCATGAACCATGATTCATCGGGCTTCGTCAGGCTGAAATGATGTCTTCAGATCACAATTTCACTTGGAAGGAAAGTATATTCCATTTTGTAAATGGAATAGGGTTTTCTCTCTCCTACCTTGCTGAATTCCCTAGGAAAAAGGTTAAGGAAATGACTTGGATGCGGCTCATGGATATATATAAACAAAGGGACCTCGAGGCCATTAAGTTACATCTGGTGCGACGGCTTCGGCCGAATGTTTCAGCCTGGGTAGCTCTTCCAAACTTTAAATACTACTCACAAATACAAAATCCACCATTTGTTCTGACACTAAGTGGGAGTTTCAGCAACCTTGGGAAACTGACTCTGAATTTTGCCTGATGATTCTCCTTCACTCTGTCCCTTTTCTCTGTCTCTGATTCCTAGGGTCACTACTGCCGCCCGGGGACTGCACTCCCAGCCCCATGCCCCACTGGGGAGTACCAGCCCAGCCGGGGCTCTGAATCCTGCATCCCCTGCCAACCAGGCTTTTACTGCCAGGAGGCTGTGGTAGGAGACCCCAAACGCTGCCCTCCGCACACCTACTGTCCTGCAGGTAGGTAGGAGACATTCACCCCAAATGTGCACCAGTCCACACGCGTGTGTGTGTTTATGTGCGCTGTCCTCCTGGCTGCTCTGCATAACATGACATCACACTGTTAGGGGCATGACCATGATGGAAAATTGATAAAGCTAAAGTGCCCCCCCCAACCCCTGGATGATATCTTAGAGGGCATCTAGTCCACCCCGATGTAAGGCAGGTCATTCTATCCCTACAGCATCATGGACAATTCCTTGCCCAGACTCATTCCACGTCAGGGCAGCACATGGGAATATTTACCCTGTGTCACGTGGCACACTGACTTCTCCTCCCTGACTTGCTTTAGGCACAGCAAACCCCAAGTCAAACCAGTGCAGATCAGGGGCATAGGTAGATTGGAATGGGCCCTGGTGCAGAAGATGGAACAGGGTTTCCCAGCCCCCTCTCAGTAGCAGGAGACTCAGTTGCACCAGGCAGTGTGGGCCCTTCAGGCTCATAAGCCTTGGAGTAGCTGACCCATCTCTCCCTATGATGGTAATGGCCTTGATGCAACCACTCTGCAAAGAACCACTTCCCTGCTGGTGGGAGGACCCCTGGACAGCAAAGCGCGATTTCCTGCCTTCTTTTGGCTTTTGATTTCCTCTCCTTCTAGGTACATTGGTTCCTTACCCATGTCCCAACGGCACATTTACCCCTCTGGATATGACTGGCCTGCAGGAAGAGAAAGAGTGCCTGGCTTGTTCTCCCGGTCACTACTGCAGGTCACTATTCTGTCTATTGACTTGGTGGTCTTGCGGAAGCTTTTTTTTCTCCCTGCCGTAAACCATTGCCTACTGTTGCTGTGTGCTGTTAAGTAGTTTCTGCATTTCACCCCAGAAGTGGCTGCATTTTACAGCATATGCTGCAGAAAACCTTCCATTTGCAGGTTTCCTGTTGGCCTTCTTGGGCACTTGGTCAACTTCATCAGAGGCATATGCAGAGAGGGGCTCCAAGATCAATAGAGGACCAGGGGTTTTTGTCTAAAGGCTTTTGCTACAGGTTGCTCGCACTCCCATTGACTGCCTGGTGGTTTTCTACCTGGCATGATAATTCCTGCATCTCATAGCTTACTAGCATTCCATGAAATCATGCCACTGCCTTAAACTGTAGCTCTGTAGCTCGCTAACGCTAGCTGAAATTCGAGCATCCAAACTACAGCAGAAGAAATTGCTACCTTTTGAGAATAGAAAACCCATAAACAACATGGTTCTTAATTTCATAGGGCAAATTCAGGAAGCTCTTGGGATTCCGTTTCTTCTCATTCCACCTCAGTTTAAGAAAATCCTTAAAGCAGACACTGCAGGAGGGGTGAGGAACCTCCATCCTGCAAATGTTCTTTATTTGAATGCTATTTGTTTCCTGGATTGTAGCTCACAGATCCAATCCCAACCCTCAAGGTCTAAATGAGTGAGCTCAGGAGGAAGCAGAGATGACTGCATGCACTAAAGCAGGGGTCACTTGGAAAATTAGTATGAGCTCCACAGGCCACATAGAAGTTGGGGTCGGGGGTGCTAAGGCGCGTGCTCAGAAAGAGTAAAGTCCAGATCACAGATCTATGCCAGGGATCTACTCACTGTCCTTGTGTGCGTCCCCTTATCTCTGCTCCCTTCCCTTGAACTCTGTTTTTCCAGTGCTTCGGGGTAGGAACTGGACCCAGGAGTCCAGATCCATGGATAAAATCATTTGAGAAAGTATTTGATGGCCGTGGATAAGGGTTGTTGGCTGGGTTTTTGGGTAGGGTTGTGGAAGAGGGTGGGAGTTTTATTGTTGTTGTTTTATTAATTGTGAGCCACCCTGAACCTCTACAGGAAGGGTGGCGTATAAATTTGAATAAATATATAAAATAACTTAGCCACGGACCACATTTGAATCCCCTTGCCCTACCCAGACCTGAGGTTCCCCGTCCTTGCGTTAAAGGACAGGACATGGACCGATCTGGTCCTTCCCCTTACTTGCTCCATCCTGAGCCCACCCCCTTGAGCATTGCTGCCCCCAACTCCAGAGCTTGTCCTCCTTTTCACAGTGGCCACTTTGGAAAGGGGCAAGACCCTGCAGGGGGAGAAAGGGATTCTCCTGCCCATTTTCTGACGTAGCCCCATCCTTTATGGAGCTGGAGCAGCATGATGTCACAGTGCTCTGGGGAGGTGCTGGGGCACCCCCGATATATCCTGCCCGGACCTATCTGAGCTGGGTTCTCTGTACAGCTGTCTAACCCCCTCCCCCTGCTGTCTCTGCCCCAGGGATGGACAGCTGGAAGGAAAGTGCACTGCTGGGTACTTCTGCCAGGCCAGGAGCTCTGAACCTACACCGCAGGGCCACGACTTTACCTGGAGCCCCCTAACAGAGTGTCACTGGGGCCAGGTGTGTGCAGGTCTTTGCCCGGCAGGTAAGTGAGACTAGCAGGGGAACGGAAAGAGGGTCTCAAGCCTATCCCTGCATGATTTGTCCTGACCCTCAGCTTCGTAAAACCCACAAGTTGTGGGTAAGCCGAGGGGGGGTATTTCTGTATCAGCACTGAAAGTGTTGGATGCCTTGCCCAGGGCCAGCCTTAGAATGTGCGAAGACCAGAACGGACATAAGATGTGGGGGGGTCTGGTGACCCTGCCCTTTGGAGGCACCTCCTGCAGGGTCCTAAAGGTGTTCCTCTGGAAGGGAGTTGGGGGGCACTGTGGGGCTCAGAGCAGTCGCCCCGGGTCACCTTGTGGGTAAGGCCAGCCCTGGCCGTCCCCAATGAAGGGTGGCTCTTTCTGCTTCCCCATTAAGTACACAATTCCAGTCACCTGCCTCCCACACCTATCCCAACCCAGCCCCTGCCTGGAAGCTGCGACCCAGCCTGGACACCTCTTCTTTCAATAAGCACTGTTGGGGGGGTGGCAGAGGGTCGGGGTACAGTTTCCAGTTTGCTCCCATTTCTCTTTTGAACTCTGAGCAGGAGTCCAGAGCTGAACCCAAATCAGTTGGGGTCCCTGTATGAAATGGCGACATGGGACACCTCCTACTGTAGGAATGTTTGCAGGACGTGCACTAACTAACCCTGGAGAAAAAGGGGGAAGTTCCTGTAATTATTGTTGTCTGATCAGTTAAACATAACATCCCCTTTAGGGGTTTGAGGTCCCCACGCTGGAGACCCTGTAGTCCTGTACCTTATGCACACATTTTCTAGTTCACTCATGGCCTCAATGTATTGGGGGCACCTCCCTGAATCACGGTAACCCCTTCCGCCTCCCCATTTCCCCATTGACTGGAGGTCTCCATAAGTGGGGCTCAGCGGCAGGCCTGCATTCTACATCAGTTCATCTCACCAGGGGCGTAACTAGCTACCATGGAGCAAGGGGGCTCATTTGACCCCGGGCCAGGGCCACGAACTCTAAGGGGCCCCTCTGCAAGTGGTCTAAGCTAGGAAACTTTCAGAGTGGGCGGGGGAGGGAGTGGGGCCAACACTCTGTCCCCACCCACTGTGATTTTTTTTTCTAGCTCAGGCTGTCTGCAGAGGGCCCCACCAAGAAGAAACATTTTAGAGTGAGTGGGGGTAGGGGTGTACTGACCCTTCTGACTCTTAAAACCTCCCTCCTGATGGGGTTTCTGCCATTCCAGGAGCCAGGGTGACACCACACATGTTGTTGGAGGAGGGCGAGGCTGGCTGAGTGCATTGGGCTGGTTAACCCCACCGCCACCTTGTCCTTAGGGGGTAGGACATGAGTCCTGTAATTAATGAGTCCATGCCTGCCACGGCCCTTGCTCCGCCGCTGCTTCTCACACACATGTTATTTCACATTTCTCCGTAAACCCCATGTGTTAGGAGGAGGGGGGAGGCTTTGCAGATGCACAGGATCCTGTACAGTTGCATTTTCTGTACTAGGGCTGAAAGTTCTTCTCCCTCCCCCATCCCCCCCCCAAAAAAACTCCGTCTCATTGAGAATGCTTTTTCTCAGTTTGTTCCACGAACCGAGAATGAACTGAGAACTGGCAGCGTCTCAGATTAATTCTTCTCAATGAGAACCAAAAAACCCCAAACCCCACTGCATATGTGTAGATGGCCTCCGGACCATGGAGTGCATTAGCAGCCGTTTTCCACTGCCACCGCCATTCTGAAAAACGGCTGCTCATGCGCAGAACGGCCCTGGTGGCCATTTCGCGCATGCACTGTTTATTATTTTGATATTTTTTAAATCTTATTTTCCCAAGAAATACTGAGAATTCGTATTGAGACAGATCTTGTCGAAATCTAGGTCCCCGTTCTCGTGTTCTTGGAATTTCTCATTTCAGCTTTAGTCTGTACTTGCCTCCAGCCAGCCAAGCAAGAGTTCAAAGCTTTGATCCTTCCTCCTACAGCAGCTAATGGGATTGTCCTCTTCTGCCTGGGCTCTGGGTGTATCGCTGTGAATGCCTTGATATTTAAAGAATGTAGCAAATTACAATTGGTGAGGCAGGGAAGGCATTTGTCAGTGATGAGTTTTGCCTGCTACCAACTGTCCCGCCCAGCCTATTCCTGCTCCAGCCCTCTCATGAGCCTTTGCCCCAGAAAGAGACTTTGCTCACTGCAGACTGCGGTCAGCCCAGGCCTCTCTATGTTACATACAACCCACCATTTCCAGCAGCCAGAGGGGAAAGGCCCCACCCCCTCATCCAATAAGCTCCTCCCTCTCATACGCAGTAACATAACAAGGCTGTGGTTGGCCTGGACTTGTTGCAACTATGGGCTGCCCCGAAGATCAAAGAGGTGGGGTCTTCAGGGTGGGGACAGGGCTTACCTGTGAAGCCCCCCGCAACCCTGGAGCAGCAGCAACCCTGCTAGGAAGTAAGTTTTACCGGTGGGTGGGACCAGCACTCCACCAGCTTCCTTCTTGGCAAGCGGCCCGAACGCTACTAGGAAATTTTCCAAGTGGCCAGGGGTGTGTGTGCTGTCCTCGCTCTCTCCCTCTAGAAAAATGTCCAAGCAGCCCTCGGGTTGTTTGGAAAGGGCCCCATAAGAGGCTGCCCCCCCCTTGCTCCATGGTAGTTACACCCCCCACCCCTTACACACACACATCTCTCCAAACATGCCAAGTACATACAGACGGACAGGAGCTCGCCTGAGTCTCATTCCATTTATCTGTTTGTCATTTAGTCCTCTCCCTGTTGTCTCCTCAAGTACTTTTCCTGGTAGGCTACCAGGAAAGAGGTGCCTGGGACTGAAAATATGCGTCTTTTTTTGGGTCTCCTGAAAGAGGGACTTTGACCCCTGCAGGCAGGACAGTGGGATTGGACACCCAATGAGAGACTGTCCCTCCTAACTAGGGACTGCTGGGAGGTGTGATATTGCTGGGGGGTGGGGGGGTCAGCAGATATTTCACGCCTTGCCAGCTTGAATCCTCATTGTTGGCTCGTTGGGCTGCCAGCAGGTCAGAAAGTGGAGACACCCCAAATCACTAGCCACACTTGAAAATGTGGGTCAGCAGAGAGGAGGGGACAGGGGATAGTCTCTTACAGCCTTTCCTCCTCAGGAGTGAAACTTGAGTTTTTCCTTTAGGATACTACTGCCCAGAGGGCACCGAGGTGCCCACCCCCTGCCCAGCTGACACCATTGGCACTGTCCTGGGGGCCAGGAGGAGAGAAGACTGCCTGCCGTGTCCGCCGGGCCATTGGTGTAAAGCAGGTTAGGACTCTGGGTGCAGCGTAAATTGCCTTTCTTTGTGTCTGAGGCTCTGACGGATGAGCGCCAATGCAGTCCGACTGGGATTTCCTTGGGGGTGGGGGGTGAAGCATAGCAATTAGGAGGCACCTACCTGAGGTGAATCAACGGTATCGCCGTTAAGGTGTGTAACAGACTTTAGTGGGGAGTACCTTCAGGAGACTATTGTGTAAGTACCTATCCTGCAGGCCAGAGAGCTGATAGGCAAGGCTAACCATTCCCAGACACAGATATAAAGAGGGCGCCAGTAACTCTCAAGGGGAGGGAGGCTGAAAGGACAGTGTATGTTGCGGGTGCAGAGAGAAAGGACCGCAGGGGCCTAAGGCTCTTCTGCAGGCCCCTTTGAGGTGAGCAGTGGTGGGGAGGACTGCTGTTCTGGTGTCGGCACCAGCAGGAGAGAGAGGTCTCGGTAAG
Source organism: Sphenodon punctatus (assembly GCA_003113815.1). Lineage (NCBI taxonomy): Eukaryota > Metazoa > Chordata > Lepidosauria > Sphenodontia > Sphenodontidae > Sphenodon > Sphenodon punctatus. The sequence continues at coordinate 12,559,246 of QEPC01009472.1, read as the reverse complement.
AGGAGGCCCTGGCTGAAGAATGACTCCCTTTTTTTCTTTCTCCTCAGGGGATCCAATGACCTACCCGTGCCCCTCTGGACATTACTGCACTGGGGAGAATCACACCAACCCCAGTGGACCCAGGGTGCCCCAGCAGTGTCCCAAGTACACCTATCGCACAGGGCCTGGAGCCCAGAGCCCAGCAGATTGCCAGCCTTGCCCCCCTGGTTACCACTGCCCTACACCAGGTGAGCTGCCGTCTCAGGACCAGCCCTTTGCCCTGCAAAGCCAACCACAAAAATTCCCCTGATCTTAGTGGTGGTTGATAAAGCCATGCGGTGAGGCGGTAGCCTGTGTGGGTAAGTGTGTGTAGGACTGGACTCAGTATCCTTCCTCTGTGGCCCATCCCTCAGTATACCACATGGGGAGCCAGCAGCCAGTCAGGAATCCTTCACCAAGTCTTTATTTCACTTTGTGCTCAACATTGTCACATACCAGCAGTGGGAAGCCTGTGGGCCAAATCTGTGGGTGTTAATGGGGATTTTCTTGGTTTGAATGACTTTTTATTACTGTTTTTTTATGATACTGAGCTGCCCTGAGCCTCTGCAGGAAGGACAGCTGATATATTTGACCAAATAAATAAATATATAAAACAACTGGGCTTGGGGCTAATCAAAGCCTATAAGCAGGCAAGTGCACGCAGGCTGGTCATGGGGTAAGGGCCCAGCTTCTGCAAGGCCTTAGCAAACCCCGTTGGCTGGACATTACTGCACTGGGGCAAATCACACCAACCCCAGCGGACCAATCTGCCCCAACCCTGGCCCAATCCCCTCGGAAGGAGTGGTTGACAATTTAAGGGTATGCTGACGACCGTAGAGGGGCCCACCACCCTTCTAGCAGAACCAACCTGTCCTGTCCTGTCTGCTTTGCTCTCCTCCTCCTTCCCCCTCTAACCTCACTTCCCTTCTCTTCCCAAAAGGTCTTACCACTTTTGAGGATTACCCCTGCCCCCCAGGACACTGGTGCCCAGGGAAAGGGGATGCTTTCCCTTGCCCGCCTGGTACCTTCAGAACCCAACCTGGTGCAGCCTCTTTGGACGAGTGTGAGCCCTGCCCTGCTGGATATTATTGCCCCAACCCGGCACAGACTCTGCTGCCAAACATATATGGAACACCGTGCCCTCCTGGCTACGAGTGCCCGTCAGGTGAGACTCCTCTACCCCTTCAGCTTCCGACCTACCTTATCGGGTTTTCTGATCTTCTGAGCACAAAAGCACCTGACTGCATGGGTAGAAACACCATCCTCCTTCCAGTCAGGCCCATGGGAGAGGGTGACTGTGGAGTGAGAAGGGGCAGGTGGAGCACCAGGACATTAGCCCCTTGCATCTTTTTGACGTCTTGACCATAAGTGGATCAAGCAGAATTTAATTAATTAGTATCAGCTTTTATAACCTGCACCCTCCTGCCCAATGGCAGCTTTGCAGACGATATAATGGTAGCAAAGAAACTCTTCTTTGCTGCCTGCATAGCTATAGCATAGGCTTTAAAAACATCTCTGTGTTGCAATTGGTCAGCTTCAGTACGAGAGAAGCACCACCGTTGTTCTAACCGTCTCCCCTCCTGCTTCAGCTGACACAGGTCCTCCGTAAACCATGGGGCCCTGCACTGCTTATGCGTGGGGAGCGGATGCTTGTGAGCCATCCAATCAGTGGCCTCGGCTATCAAGGTATTCCAAAAGGCAATGAGGTCATCAAGCGGGCAGCCCTCAAGGTTGGAACGTATATCCCTCCGAGCATTCTGGAACCGCTACAATTCCAAAAGTCTCTCAGGGACGAACTAATGGAACAGGTTCCACACCCTGCCGGGGGCAGACATCCACCAGGAGACTGGCCAAAGGGGATAATGGTCTGTCCATGACAAGGGCACAGATGACACCTCCCCCGCCTCAAGACCAGTTGGGTCTAGAGGCAGGTGGATATCATTTTAGGCTAAGTAATTTTGCAAGCCAATGGACTTCCAGCAAGTCAGCATCGCTCTATAACAGGGGTGGGGAACTGCAGGCCCGGTCGCCAAATGTAGCCCTCAACATATTTTGTATGTGGCTCCTTTCTAGTTCCTGGATCAGGCCCCTGGATCCAGTTCCTTTCACCAAGGACTGAGAGACTGAGCACAGGGGGAAGGAAGCAGAGATGAGAGCAGGCACACAAGGACAGGGTACAGATCTATGATCCAATCCCTCCTCTTCTGAGTGCACCCCAATAACACACCCAGCTTCTATGCAGCCTTTGGAGTTTGTTCTCGGTTTCAAAGTGGCCTCTGGGAGGGAAACGGTTCCCTGTCCCAAAGTGCTCTGTGACCACGTTACCATGGTATCTGACTGCCTCGCAGACTTTAACCTATTTCTCCTGGCAGTCCCTCTGGGACAGGGGGTGTACTTAACTTCCCCCAGTTTATAGCTGGGGAGCTGAGGCACCGAGAGACCAAGCAACTTGCCACCATTTAGGTGGGGAACCTCCCCATCTGACCCATGGCTTTTTTTTTTTTTCCCTTCTCCTGGGATGTGCAGGACGGGAGCTCTTGCACCCTGGGATGATCCCCGCATAGACCACTAGGAGGCAGACTACAGTAAAGCTGAGACTGGCCGTGTGTAGAGGGGGTTCATCCCTCCCACTTGCCAGTTGCTTCTCTGCCTCTGAACTGTTAGGAGGTAGGCTGGGGGGCTCTCTCTCTTTTTGGAGTCTGCAGAGCTCCCTGTTTTCTAATTTTTTCTTTAATTTTTCATTAATTTCTTTCTTTAATTTGCCATGGTGTGACCTGTCGCCTCTGCGCATTTCGGCACTTAGGCTCCTCCGGTTCCGTCCCCTCAGGCGCAGAATCTTGGGAAGGGCGGGCGCGGCAGTGTCCCTTCGGGCGCCCCACTTGCTTCTCCGGTCCCGTCTCTGTCCTAGCCCGATTGCGGGCTCCTGCTGCTGGGTTGCGCTGCCTCCCGGGACAGGGAGGCTTCCCCCAGCGCTTCAACAACTAAAAGGACGATGTGGCTGCATCCCTCGGAGCTCAGCTCCCTCGGCCCCGGCGCTTCTCCCGCTGTGGCGTTCTGGAATTCCTTTTTGGTGGGCTCCGCCATTTTGCCCGCTTGTTTCTCCCCAGACAGACCAGATTTAAAGTTCTCGTCGGTGGGAGCCGCCATTTTAATTTTTATACTTTGGGGCCCGCAGCTGAATTTGTCCTCTCCCTCCATTGATGGGGAGGACATTACTCTTTCTGGCCAACCTCTGCTCCTCGGATAAAGGGTTCTCATCTCCTGGTTTTGATGGACAACACCTCGATGATGGCATACATCTGCAACCAGGAGGGCTCTCGAGACCCAGCCCTGCACAAGGAGACCTCCAGCCTCCTATCTTGGGCCAAAACAAATCTTCTGTCTCTTTCAGCCAAGCATATCAAGGGGGAAGAGAATATCACGGTGAACTGGCTCAGCCGCAGGCAGGTGGATCCGGGGGAGTGGTCCCTCTCTGCGACGGCATTTAATTGGATATGCAACCACTTCGGCCCCCCCAATAGTCGACCTCTTTGCGTCGACTCGGAATACCAAGTGCACGAGGTTCTTCTCTCGGTCCCGCTCTCCTCAGGCGGAGGCGGTGGATGCCTTGAACACTCCTGTATGCATTCTACCCCTTTCGCAATCCTCAGCAATATGATCGCAAAGGTCTGTCGGGAACAGGCAACAATAATACTTGTAGCCCCCTGGTGGCCACGGCGACCTTGGTTCGTCGGTCTCGTAAGCCTATCACCCTCTGTCTCTAGACCCAGACCCCGACCTGTTGTCTCAGGGTCTAATCCGGTACAACAATCCACAATTTCTGCAGCTGACAGCGTGGCTCTTGAGCGCGAGGCTCTGAAGAGCTTAGGCTACTCGGACGCTGTCCTAACCACTTTTTTTTTGTCCAGACGTCTTTCCACCATTCGTATCTACCAGTCTACTTGGAGGGTTTTTGTAGACTGGTGTGCAGCACATTTTTCCGTTTCCGGTTTTGTTTGGGTTTTTTCCATCTAATTTATACCCCGTTCTCTCCTGCAAACAACTCGTGGCGGCTTCCAACATACAAAAGATCCACATGGACCATAACAATAAATCAAAAATATCAATACATCATATAAATTCGGTACACATAATATGAATCAACAAAATCAAAATACTAATTAGCCCCATAATTAATACAATCAAACCCATCAATATGCAAAATATAAAGCCATCACTATTTACCTCTCAACCCCTCTGTGCTGCCACCAGGGGGCCCAACTATCTTCCCCTCCCCTTGCTCTCACCAAGATGAGGGGTATCTTTTACAACATTCCAAAAACTAGTATCCCAATGCTCACTCGCACAAAATTTACAATTCCATTATCATCTCCATATATCATTACAGCATATAACAGAAAAATAAATATCCCCCCCCAGATTATCAAGCAATTAACTCCTCTAACCATCCATATTCCTCACTCCTCCCCCCTCCTGCTGCCACCAGGAGGTAGGGGAGCCCCCTCCTCCTCTCCTACTAATTGCCCCAGGGGATGAAGCCCCGCACGAACAAGCTCCCCTTCCCACATCAGGTAGACCCTAGGAAACTGCGGATTAGCTCCATCCTGCACTCTCTGCAAATGGGTCTAGATAAGGGTCTCCAGGCTAGCACTCTCACCCGTCAGGTGTCAGCCCTCAACAAGACTCTAGCGACTATTAGGGGTAGGGGTATCTCAAGGCACCCCCATGTCTGGCAGTTTCTGCAAGGAGCCAGGGCTCTGGCTCCCCCTGTGGTTCACCACTTCCCAACCTGGTGGTTGAATTTGGTTTTAAGGGCTCTCACAGAACCCCCCTTTGAGCCTTTGCATTCCGTATCACTTTTCTTCCTTACTATTAAGGTGACCTTTTGATGGCAATCACCTCCTCTAGAAGGATCTCCGAGCTCGGAGCACTGTCTATTGATCCTTCGCTGTGCATCTTCAAACCAAATTCAGTCGTTTTATGCCTTGACCCGGCCTTTTTGCGAAAGGTGAATTCTTTGTTCCATAGACAGGAAGAGATCATCCTTCCCTCCTTCTGCCCCAAACCAGTCCATATGTTGGAAAAGAAGTGGCACACACTGGACCTTCGTAGGGCCTTAAGATCTACATTAAGAAGACGGCCTCCTTTAGGAGTTCTTCAGCCCTTATACTGGAGTTTACTATTCGCAAAAGGGGCAATAATGCCTCTCGTCCAGCAATTGGGGGCTGGATTGCGGCATGTATTTCGGAGGCATACAAGGCCTCCGGAGTCATCCCGCCTCAGTCTCTTCTTCCCCACTCCACCCATGGGGCAGCTGCCTCAGCATCATTCAGTGCCAGGGCACCCTATTCAGAGATTTGTAGGGCAGCCACTTGGGTGACTCCCCATTCCTTTACCCGACATTATAAGGTGGACTTGATAGACTCAGCTGATGCGGCCTTTGATTGCGGGTCCTTCAGTCGGTCCTTCTCTAGCCTTGATCCCCTGTTTCCCTCACTGCTCTTGTAAATCCCAGGCTGCAAGAGCTTCCGTCCTGCACATCCCAGGAGAAAGGGCAATTGGTTTACTTACCAGTGAATTGCCCTTCTGGGTAATGTGCAGGATGGGAGCTTGGCCCTCCCGCTGAGCGGAGATCAAGGGCTTGAGGTTTTTCACAGGGGGTGATTCTGAATTTGGGAGTTTAAGGTGCGGNTTCTCGTCGGTGGGAGCCGCCATTTTAATTTTTATACTTTTGGGCCCGCAGCTGAATTTGTCCTCTCCCTCCATTGATGGGGAGGACATTACTCTTTCTGGCCAACCTCTGCTCCTCGGATAAAGGGTTCTCATCTCCTGGTTTTGATGGACAACACCTCGGCGATGGCATACATCTGCAACCAGGAGGGCTCTCGAGACCCAGCCCTGCACAAGGAGACCTCCAGCCTCCTATCTTGGGCCAAAACAAATCTTCTGTCTCTTTCAGCCAAGCATATCAAGGGGGAAGAGAATATCACGGTGAACTGGCTCAGCCGCAGGCAGGTGGATCCGGGGGAGTGGTCCCTCTCTGCGACGGCATTTCATTGGATATGCAACCACTTCGGCCCCCCCAATAGTCGACCTCTTTGCGTTGACTCGGAATACCAAGTGCACGAGGTTCTTCTCTCGGTCCCGCTCTCCTCAGGCGGAGGCGGTGGATGCCTTGAACACTCCTGTATGCATTCTACCCCTTTCGCAATCCTCAGCAATGTGATCGCCAAGGTCTGTCGGGAACAGGCAACAATAATACTTGTAGCCCCCTGGTGGCCACGGCGACCTTGGTTCGTTGGTCTCGTAAGCCTATCACCCTCTGTCTCTAGACCAAGACCCCGACCTGTTGTCTCAGGGTCTAATCCGGTACAACAATCCACGATTTCTGCAGCTACAGTGTGGCTCTTGAGCGCGAGGCTCTGAAGAGCTTAAGCTACTCGGACGCTGTCCTAACCACTTTTTTTTGTCCAGACGTCTTTCCACCATTCATATCTACCAGTCTACTTGGAGGGTTTTTGTAGACTGGTGTGCAGCACATTTTTCCGTTTCCGGTTTTGTTTGGGTTTTTTCCATCTAATTTATACCCCGTTCTCTCCTGCAAACAACTCGTGGCGGCTTCCAACATACAAAAGATCCACATGGACCATAACAATAAATCAAAAATATCAATACATCATATAAATTCGGTACACATAATATGAATCAACAAAATCAAAATACTAATTAGCCCCATAATTAATACAATCAAACCCATCAATATGCAAAATATAAAGCCATCACTATTTACCTCTCAACCCCTCTGTGCTGCCACCAGGGGGCCCAACTATCTTCCCCTCCCCTTGCTCTCACCAAGATGAGGGGTATCTTTTACAACATTCCAAAAACTAGTATCCCAATGCTCACTCGCACAAAATTTACAATTCCATTATCATCTCCATATATCATTACAGCATATAACAGAAAAATAAATATCCCCCCCCAGATTATCAAGCAATTAACTCCTCTAACCATCCATATTCCTCACTCCTCCCCCCTCCTGCTGCCACCAGGAGGTAGGGGAGCCCCCTCCTCCTCTCCTACTAATTGCCCCAGGGGATGAAGCCCCGCACGAACAAGCTCCCCTTCCCACATCAGGTAGACCCTAGGAAACTGCGGATTAGCTCCATCCTGCACTCTCTGCAAATGGGTCTAGATAAGGGTCTCCAGGCTAGCACTCTCACCCGTCAGGTGTCAGCCCTCAACAAGACTCTAGCGACTATTAGGGGTAGGGGTATCTCAAGGCACCCCCATGTCTGGCAGTTTCTGCAAGGAGCCAGGGCTCTGGCTCCCCCTGTGGTTCACCACTTCCCAACCTGGTGGTTGAATTTGGTTTTAAGGGCTCTCACAGAACCCCCCTTCGAGCCTTTGCATTCCGTATCACTTTTCTTCCTTACTATTAAGGTGACCTTTTGATGGCAATCACCTCCACTAGAAGGATCTCCGAGCTCGGAGCACTGTCTATTGATCCTTCGCTGTGCATCTTCAAACCAAATTCAGTCGTTTTATGCCTTGACCCGGCCTTTATGCGAAAGGTGAATTCTTTGTTCCATAGACAGGAAGAGATCATCCTTCCCTCCTTCTGCCCCAAACCAGTCCATATGTTGGAAAAGAAGTGGCACACACTGGACCTTCGTAGGGCCTTAAGATCTACATTAAGAAGACGGCCTCCTTTAGGAGTTCTTCAGCCCTTATACTGGAGTTTACTATTCGCAAAAGGGGCAATAATGCCTCTCGTCCAGCAATTGGGGGCTGGATTGCGGCATGTATTTCGGAGGCATACAAGGCCTCCGGAGTCATCCCGCCTCAGTCTCTTCTTCCCCACTCCACCCATGGGGCAGCTGCCTCAGCATCATTCAGTGCCAGGGCACCCTATTCAGAGATTTGTAGGGCAGCCACTTGGGTGACTCCCCATTCCTTTACCCGACATTATAAGGTGGACTTGATAGACTCAGCTGATGCGGCCTTTGATTGCGGGTCCTTCAGTCGGTCCTTCTCTAGCCTTGATCCCCTGTTTCCCTCACTGCTCTTGTAAATCCCAGGCTGCAAGAGCTTCCGTCCTGCACATCCCAGGAGAAAGGGCAATTGGTTTACTTACCAGTGAATTGCCCTTCTGGGTAATGTGCAGGATGGGAGTGTGGCCCTCCCGCTGAGCGGAGATCAAGGGCTTGAGGTTTTTCACAGGGGGTGATTCTGAATTTGGGAGTTTAAGGTGCGGATCGGGTTTTGGTTTTTCTCCCTCCCCGTCAGCATTTCAGTTGGTTATACTTTTTACCATTGTTAAATTTAATATAGATTCTTTCAGGTGTTTTTTCAGTGTTTTTATAGCGTTGAGAACAACTGGCAAGTGGGAGGGATGAACCCCCTCTACACACGGGCAGTCTCCGCTTTACTGTAATCTGCCTCCTAGTGGTCTATGCGGGGATCATCCCAGGCTGCAAGGGCTCCTGTCCTGCACATTACCCAGAAGGGCAATTCGCCGGTAAGTAAACCAATTGCCGTTTTGGCTCCTTCCTAATTTCTGGATCTGGTCCACAGATCCAGTCCCCTTTCCTCAAGCAGGGCCAGTCTTAAAATTCACAAGGCCCAGTGCAAAAAGAAAATGTGGGGGCCCCTTGTGGCTGCATCTCTTCAGGAGCCCCCTCCGTAGGGCCTTAGGGGTGATTGTGTTTGGGGTCCTGCTGAGAGATTGGGGGCCCCTACACCCTGCCCTGGTGGGAAATGGGGCCGCTGTGGGGCCGTCAGAAGTACGGCTGAAATGAGAATGCGAGAACGCTTGAGATTCTTGCAGCCCCATGCGAGATCTCACTATGAATTTGAAATCGCCTAAACACCTTGCGCATGCACAAAATGGCTGCCGTGGCCTTTCTGTACATGCGCACCCCCGTCAGCCATTTTGTACACATGCAGAGCATTTTTTGAGGTTCTCGAAAACCCCCAAACGCTCGGTGCATGCGCAGACAGCCATCGTGGCCATTCTACACATGCGCAGCCCACGGCATCCATTTTGAACATACGCAGAAAGAACACTTCAGTGGGGGAGGAAAGCGTGTTTGCGGCAGTCAAGAATCTTGTCGAGGATGGCAGCGAGAATGCTGAATGGACTAATTTTCTGTCAGAGAAGGAAGACTTGATGGCAATAGCCACATTCTTGAGTTTGGCAAGAAAAATGAGATCCTGAATTAGCTAGAGGCTGGGTTCCTTATTCTTCGTTTGAGCTATTCTGTTAGTTTTGCTGTAAACAGTGACGGTTCATTATATGGAATGGGGAAGTAACAAGCCAGAAGCCTTGGACTAATATTCAGAATGCTATCGAACTCTGACCTCTGATAATGGTTACGGATAATGGATAACGGTTAGTGTTTAAATTGTAGGGGCTGGAGTCAAATTGTATATGCATTTTCATAACTATATGATTTATTGATGGGTTTTCTTAATGTCTTTGCCAACTGTGTTGGCTTTTATTTTTGCTATTTCAGTTGTTTGTTGTTTTGTTTGGCCGATGGCGGAAGCTCGGGCCGTAATAAACTAAACTAAGCCAAACATAAACTAAACTAAGACTAATTTTCAAAATGGCTCCATGGGAGGCAAAAGGTTTTTTACCTCTGGTTTAGGTGGAAACAATGAAGTGAATCCATGTATCCAAAGTCCCTGGCAAGCGCAAGGGGTGTTTTCACACAGACAGCACCCACGCCCCTGCCCCACCTCACCCCTGGGCATTTTAAAGGCAGGCCACTAGATGTAGAGGCAGAGCAGATCCGAGGCAGGCTGCCCTTGCTCCTGGGCAGCGCTCCCAAACATGCAGCAGCACCACCAGCAGAGAGAGCACCCCAACCTTAGGGCACCAACCGGAGGAAGGGCTGCTGTCCATCTGCTTGGTGGACGTCCGCTGCAGCTCTGCTGTTGGCTGAGGGTTGCCCCGGGCAACACCATGGAGTTGTGGGCGGCAGCCCAGACTGTTGAGCTTTAGGGTGGGGGGGAGAGGTGGGCGCTGCACAGGCGGACCGTGGGCCATGGCAGCGATCTATTTTAAACGGGCCCAGGTGGGGTGGCAAGTGAGCAGGTGTGCATCCCTGAGACGGGCATCCCTGAGTTCATGTGGAAACGCCCAGCGTTGTTGTCTGTACCTGTGAGGAAAGCAAAAGGTGGGACACACATAGGAGTCCCGCCTCCTTCAGGGAGGAAACCTGGAGGGAGCAGGACCCCATCAGAAAGAGGACGGAGCAAAGGGGCTGTCACTCCCCCTTCCTTGCACCACCCTGCCCTTGCAGAGTATTGTGACATCACAACACCCCGTTGGGATGGGGGCTGGAAAGTCTCTCTCTGTGATCTGCCCCTTCTCTGACGTGGCCACTCCCATCCCTCCCAGAAGCACTGATTCTCTTGGCTGACCCAGAGAAATATGGGCTCTCCCCTCCCCCCAATGCCTGGAGACTCTAGGTTAACACCTAGAGAAATGGTCACNTGCTGGGGGCTTCTGGGCGCTGCAATGCCTGCAATGCCTGTCTCTCTCACACTATAATATATACAACAACACAAAGCAGGTAGGAAGAAAGTAATGTATTTATAGCTCTATATCTATCTCTAATTTATAGATAGATAGATAAGATTATATATATAAAATATACAAAAAAACAATAACTGGGCTCTAATGGGCTCCAGATATATCATATAACTTGACCCAATGGAACATACATTAAGAAAGATAGAACACCCATGGATTACTGTACAAGATCATGGTTTTTTCATATAGGTCCTTTTCACGCAGACACTCTTAACACTCATAAAATGGGTGTTACATTTTATTATACATGTTGCAGGGCACTTATAGAGCACACCTGCAGCCCTGCAACATGTATAATAATAAAATGTAACACCCATTTCATCAGTGTTAAGAGTGTCTGTGTGAAAAGGGCCCGTGTGTCAAAGACACATCAATTGACAAAAAGCCTGAGGCAAACAGATTAAACTACCCAAACGTGTTTCAGGGAAACCGCTTCCTTTGCTCAGTGGGGTATCTGTACCTGAGAATGGCTGGTGGAAATGAGCACAAGAAAAAAGTAAATGTTAATATAAGGCATTGCTGAATACCAATTAAATGTGTAAATGATTATAAAAATATGTACAAAGCCTTACCTGCAGTAACTTCTTATAATTCCTATGTGTTATGGCTCAGTCACTCAGATATTGAGGATAAAGCTGTAACATTCAGAAAAAAATATTTTTATTGTATACTTTTATTTTTATATTTGTTTTTATCCCATAATATATCCCCTTATTTACACCTTATGTCATGGATAAAAAAGAGTTAATGGCAACAAAGAACTCAACATGAATTCAAAACTTTTATTTCACAATGGTGATATTGGCCTGTAAAAAGTAAATCGTTCTCAAAGTGTATATGCCCTCTCTAGCTGCTACATTCATCACAATGCAGCATTAAAAATATAGAATGCTGCCCAAATACAGTCAGACCATCTCTATTTTATTGTGCTCATCCCCTATACATGCAAAAAAATATACAGACCTTCCCAAACGGGGAAATAAATGATAAAAAAATTCCACAGGCAGTCAAGTCTCCTGTTCGAAGCACTATAACTTCTAAATCAAGGCTCTTACAAGTCCCTTCCTCTAATCAAATATAAAACACTAGATGGTTAAAAGCTGCCACCAGTCCCCGTTTAAGTAGATTAATCAATTAGCACCACTTAGACATGGAGTAAGGAAGAAATAAACAGGATATAAGCAGTTGTGAGGTACTGGTACATTGAGCCTCTACACTAAGATCATATACAATAATCAGACCACATCCAAACAGCAAACCCCACATAATATCCTAAAATCAATCTTCAAACCCAGATGTATTGCCCATGGCTCATTTTTCCTATTACTCTTCCTCAATACTTCACCAGTGTAAACGCATGGGCTGGATCAAATAATATGTCCTTGCAGATAATCAAAGAGATGGCAATTCAGGAATCTTTGGCTGTCTCTCTCTCACCCCTGGGGAGATTGCATTGTCACAAGGAATTGTTTTCCTCACCAGGTTCAGTCAATCCGGCCCTCTGCAGGCCTGGCTCGTACTGCGGATTCCGTACAGGAATTTCTTCCACGTGTCCTGGTGGGTACTACTGTCCTGAAGGATCATCTGGTTACAGCGCCCCCGAGCAGCTGTGAGTAGAACGTGCAGTCGGGGAAGTCTCCTGGTGCAGCTGTCAAAACCTGTCTGCTTGAGAACCACACTGAGGGGGGGTTTGCATCTTCATACCTTTTGCAAACGTTGCAGAACGATTTCCCAGATTCCCCCGAGAGCAGTATGTACACTGTTTGGATGGGTTAAGGACCTCTTTAATTGGCACAAATCCAGGCAGAGACTGGACTCAATGGCAGAGCCACTGGGTGGGGGAAAAGTGTCTGAACCCTGACTCTGTCAACATCAGAGAGCAGGGCATTCATGACCCTCCTAGTGGGCCCTGCTGCTGTGACCTGTTGGGCACTACTGTCCTGAAGGAACATCAACCTACAGCACCCCCAAGCAGCTGCGAGTAGAACAGCCCCTCCTTTGCCCCTCCAATTTGGCATCCTCCCCAAAGTATCTGTTGGTTCAGAACAACAATACAGAGATGGTGGCAGGCGGCAGCAAGGTCAAGAGACATCCCTGGGCTAGAAGAGGCCACTAGGAGGTGGGGATGGTCATTCCCTCTTAATTCCTCCTTCGCTGTTTGGAGGATGGGCTGAAAGCATGAATTTAACTTGAGAGGACACACTTCAAAGTTGTCCTCGTGAACTGGACTCCAAGTTTACATAGTCTAGTTTAGGAAATGCATTTTCGGAGGCTGTGAAATGTGGATTTACACACACACACACACACACGTGCGGACCAGGCATACACAAAACCGAGATCCTGGGGGTGCAGTAATGTTGCAGTCCACCTAAAAAGGCATGTGCTGATTCCAGAAATTTGGGTTTGGAGACTGCTGTTGCAAATTTGGTTTGTTGCACTTATCTCCCCCAATAGCATCGCTAGCAACCCCCCCCAATAGGACATTGTCGGTGCAGCTCCAGGTTGTTCTGAATACATCAAGGCAATGTATCCCTCCCCCACCCCCCAGGAAAGCTCTCTGGGTGCCTCATTGTCGTTGCCACTGTCAGTGAAAGCTGCCATCCCTGAACTTGGAATCAAATTCTTTCTCTAGTGAAGTGAAGCTTTGTTGTGTCCCCTTAAATGGTGCCAGTGACCTCCTGCCAGGCAGTTGCCAGGTGTGTTCACGAAGGGTTTGTGGCCTCCCTGACTCCCCTGAGTAAGAGTTCTGAGTGTTGAAGAAGCGAGTGGATTTCCAGATTGGTTGGAGGGGATCCGTTCACCATGGCTTTTGGAGTGTTGGGAAAGAGCATCTCCTTCACCATGTTTCCTGCCTTTGCCTCTGCCTCTAGGTGTGTATTCCCCTACTACTGCCCCCCAGGCAGCGCCCGCCCACTGCTCTGCCGAGGCGGATACATGGCGCTGAACGTGACGGGTCCCAGGGACTCCTTTGAGACGTGCTGCAGGGTCTGTGATGCTGGCACCTACCGTAGTGACTCCCATGCCAGCCCCTCCTGCCAGCCCTGCCCTCCAGGATTCAGCTGTCCAGAGGGTAATTATTACCCCGGGAGACACCATGGAAAGGGAAGCCAGAGTGAGAGCTATCTTAGGCTGAGAGAATGATGGCATCCAAGTCTTGTGATGGGTTCAGAGAAGGGGGCGGGGGCGCATCTTGCAAATAGTGTCTGGTGCTGAATCAAATTGGTTGTTTCTGAGTCGATGGGAATTTTTATCTTTTTGAGACACTTCCTACATTTTTGTGATTTATTTATTTTTTGCGCTTGGGGCAAACTGATTTTGGTACTTCCGCCAGTGAATTTTCATCACTTTTGTCATTTCTAGTTCCATCAAATTGACACAAAAATGTATATATCCAAAACTGGAGAAAAAAAAAGTACATCATAAAACAAAAATGAAAGATGTGATGATTTTTTAAAAAGTTAAAACCCCAATAAGAACAAAAGTTCTGAAGACAACAGAAATTACAAAAAGAACATTTTTGGAGGTTCCAAAAGAATCAAAACACAATTTGGAACGAAAATCATTTGCTGTGATGAATTGTTTCAGGCCTTGATTTAATCTAAGTTTAAGACAGTCTGTTCAGACAGACATTTCAACGCTAGTGTAACTTTAATCCTTGATAGTCCATCTGAACACAACCTTGCTGTTAATCAGGAATTAGAGTCTCTGGGATGAATTTCAATCCCATGGTGCTTTTCGTCTGTGCCCAGCGCACTGATCTCTGAGATTGAAGAAAATCTGATTTCCTCCATTTTTCTGATTTCTGAGTTGAAGACAACAGAAACTCATCCCTTTGTTCTGCGGGGATTTAAACTTGGCACTCCGCAATGCATTGAAGAATGATGATGGAGGTAATACGATCACTCCACAGTCATGTAACCCTGTGTACCATGGAGTAAGAAATGCCTAGAGAGGATGTCAGGTCTTTACGTAGGACTCTGTGGCTGTAGTCTAGGATTAGTTGACTAATCCTTGATAGTCGTTCAGACGGACATTATCAAGGTTTAATTTATCATCCGAATATCTTTATAAAATCGGATGTTTTCCCTAATCCTAGATAATAATTTGATTATTTTGCGTCATTCAGACGGACAACTAACATAGGAATTAAGGCTTTAATTCTTATTTAAATGTCCATCTGAAAAACGCCCTGAAACTCACACCAAGGCTGGATTCTTCATTTCCAGCATTTTGCCATTAGAGGGAGCAGCAGCAGCTGTCTCCTCAAAGCCTTGGGATTTCCAACATCCTTGTCGTTTGCTCCTCTCAGGTAGTGCCAGTTACCTCCAGCAGCCCTGCCCCAGAGGGTATTACTGCCCTCCTGTGGCACCTGCCCCTGTGCCCTGCCCTCCCAGCACTTATGGGAACAGCAGCCTGGCCAAGCAGCCTGAGGAGTGTCATGCCTGCCCGGCCGGCTCCTTCAACCACCTCTCGGCTCAGACCGGATGCTTTCCTTGTGGCAGCTCTTCTTCCTCGCAGCCAGGTGAGTCGTGCCTTCTGTGTGCAATGACACCATGGCCGGTGAACAGCTCCCTAGAAGTTGGAGGTGTGACAGCAGCACTGCCTGACTGGGCCCGTGCAGATCCAGGGGGCTTTCTTGGCTACCTGAAGAATGCAGCAAACTCTGAAAACCCTGCTTGCCTCCCTGCTCAGTGGACGTATCCTTAGGAATTGCAGGCTTCTCCAGGACCTTTTGTAAACACACTGGAAGGGGCTCCCTTCTCGAAAAGGGCCCATTTGGAGACAGAGCCATGTCCAGTTAAAAGATTTGATCCTTGCTGAGGCTCAAGAGCATCGGGTACAACCCAGACCCGATGCAGCTGGGCTGTTCTGAGCTTGGGCCCAATGGAGAGAGACTGCTGGGAAGTCTGGCCTAGCCTGGCCTATACCCGGGGAGGCTTGGGTGGACAATGTCCAGGAGGGTAATTTCTTCTTTCTGTGGTCATGGGTTTACGCCCACAACTTTTGCACCTGCCCCTGGAATTCACTCCGATTCCATGTGTTGTTGCCATTGTCTTCATAGGTGCCGCCAGCTGTGTCTGCCATGGTCTGAACCGGGCTTTCCAGGAATCTGATGGCTCGTGCATCTGCCAGGCAGGCTACGTTTACTACGATGAAAGAGGGAAAAAAAGTTCAGATAGTAACAGCGACCAAGACTGCCAGCCTCAGGTAAAACTGCTACCCAACACGGCTCTAGTTGGACGGTTTTTGGGGAGGAAAGAGGCTGTGATGTTCTGGAGACTGATATTGAGATTAAAATTGTTAGCACAGATGTAGCCTTGACTGCTAGCAGATACACATCACTGCTCTCCACTGGGGTTCAGTCAGGCCCTGTGAGAAGAGAGGGGATGGATAAACCTTTTGGGCTCGGTAGAGCTGTGCACCAGAGGCCCATGTCATTTTCATTTTTCATTTTTGTTATTTAAATCTGTTGTTTTGTTTTCATAAATATCAAATTGTCGTTTTCATTCTTGCTTTCGTTTTCGTTTTCCATTGGTTTCAATTAAAAACACATTTTCAGCTGTAACCTTTTTGCTTTTGATTATATTTGGCTGAATCTTGGAGGGACCATACCTCCAATGAAAGGTATTAAGTGTACCAAACTACAAAAATATCAGATAAATGAATCCAATTCTGTCAGCAGTTGAATTATATTATTTTGCAAAACTATTTATATACATTCTTAGCTGTAACGTCTTTGTCTCACATTTAATGTAGATGGAACTTGGTATGTTTATACCCCTTCCTATACTTACTATCTCTGCCAACTTTCAGAAGGATTGGATAAAGGGTCCTTGTGGTATAAGCAAATAACTTATAAATGTATATCTGACTGAAACATCTTTGTAGTCCAACCAGTGTATATATAATTTGGGAGGGATCTTTATCACACTTTCCCAACCAACTCTGCCAAATATCAGAAAGATGTGATAAAGGGTCCCAATTTTATATGCCTGCACAGCATATGCAGAGAAGGAGCCTTTGCCAGGGATTCTCTTGCGTGTCACTGTGGTATAAGATCGGTTTGTGATGTCAATTGGCCAACGGAAAGGTCAACTAAATATCCTCATTCTGTGGTGTGACCATCACAACTTCTCTCCCCAACTTTTTACTGGGAACTCAGAAGCATCTGTTTAGGAAAGAGCCAATAGAGATTCTCTTATGTCCTCTGTCACAGTTCTGCAGGATGTGATTGTGATGATAATTGCCAAGCCTGGATGTGTAAACTGTTTCCTGATTTTTGGGATGTTATCCCCAAAGTCCCAGTTATGTCCCTTCTATGCCTGCCTCAGGGCCGCCCCCTATGCCCACCTCAAAGCCACTACCGATTAGTCCTGTAAAAGCATGCAGTAATTGGCCAGTGAATGTGTCTGTCAATCTTTTGGGTTGCTCCACATGCTCCCTCCTACAGCCTCCTTCTCCCTGCCATGCCAGGTGCCTGCCTCTGACTGGCACTGCATGTGCTACTACTTATCTGAATAATGGTCTTCAAGGGGACAACTTCAATTGCTTATATAATTGGGTACCTTTATCAAATGGACCTGTAGTTTGGCAGAGATGACAGGTAAGATATATTATATATTACTACCACATATCCTATAAATAGGATGGAATATAAACATGTTAACGCTGGAAATGTATTTTAAATATAATGTCTTATACCATCAGGACCATTTATCTAATATTTCTGAAAATTGATAAGAGTGTTATACTTGTGGAGCAACATAATATTCACAGGTTTCATGCAAATGGGATGGAAGATAGAAGATATAGTCATGAATGTGTATGAAGCTTTTCTTAAAATCGTAACATTCAATTGCTTTTTAAATCAGTTTCCTTGATTTAGTCTTTTTGAACTTTGGTACATATAGTGCCCTCTATTGGGAGCACAACCTCCCCAAGTTTCATCAGAATTGAGTAAGAAACAAAAACGTTATAGCCGTAAATACTTTTTTCAGTGTTTTCCCTTTGTTTCAAAAACAAAATGTCATTTTCATTTCTATTTTCTTTATTATTATTTGTCATTTTTGTTATTGCAATAACAATAATGAAAATGACATGCACACCCCTAGGGGTTGGCACCAACCATGATCCGACCTGCCGAGCACTTCTCAACTTGAGTCTCAAGCCACCACCTTGTATCACCCCTCCTGTCAGGAGAATGCAAATCTGAGGCCCCATCTTCTGTGGGGTCCCAAATTTCATATACAGAGTGTGGGTTTCAGTTCACATAATCTAGGAGCCAGCGATGCCCTAGTGTTTAAAATATTGAACTTGGGCCTGGTAGACGAGGTTTCGATCCTGTCTCAGCAGTGAACTCCCTGGGTGGCCTTGGGCCAAGTCTTTATCACTCAGCCTCAGTTCCTCATCTGTAAAATGGGGATAATAATGCCCCACCTCAAAGGGCTGTTGTGAGGGTGAACTAGATAAATAATGTAAAACACAGTGTACACCGCAAGTGCTATTGAAATAAAAATAATAATTTAGCTGGGTGAGGGTCCCCGTTGAGGGGAAATCAATTGCCCCAAATCGGTTCCAAGTAGCAGAAAGGCCAAAAAATGGGCTAGTGTGAAGAGGAGGATTGCCCGGTGAGGAGGTGCCATTTGGATTGAATAGACAAAACTTGTGCAGCTGCCTGCCTGCTATTCTACAGACCAGGGGTGGGGAACCTCAGGCCCTGGTTTCAAATGCAGCCTGTGGCTAGTTTTAAGTGGCCCCTTTCCAATTCTACTACTAGTCATCATTTCTATAGCACTACTAGGCACATGCAGCGCTTTACAGTCAGTCACAATTCCTGGATCTTGGCCCCTGGATCCAGACTTAGCTCAGAATAGGGGAGCAGAAATGAGTGTCTGCTCCCAAGAACTGGGGACAGATCCATGGCACAGATTCATGTTTGGATCCTCCTCTTCCTCAGCACAACTCTTAAGCACCCTCACCCCAACTTCTAGACGGCCCCGGAACTTGTACTCCTTTTCAACATGGTCCCTGTAAGGGAAAAGATTCCACACCCTTGCTATAGGCACTACCCCAGTCCCCTGGGTTTGTTGGTACAGCACCTTAGCTAGGATGGAAGAGATTGTCTGTTTTCCATCTAGCTGTAGTTCGATCCGTTACAAACAGCTTTCCAGTGTAAAAGGCTCCTGAAAGCAGCAACCTCGCGTGGCTGATTTGTGGGATGGCAGCCGTGCTGTAATGCTTCCTCATCGGCGGTGTGTGCATGGCTGTTGCAGGTGGAGGAGCGCTGTGTTCTCGGAGAGGTCCGTCTGGCATCTACGCGCGAGTGTGTCTCCCCAGAGCAGTACGACTGTTTTCCGGCCTGCGGACCAGCAGGCGGGGAGCTCGATGCAGAGCTGGGCATGTAAGTCTTAGTCCTGCCTCCTTTCAGAAAAGTACTTCCTGGGGCACTGGAGATGGCCTCCGTAGCAGGGCACCTGCCCAAGGTGTCAGGAGTTCAAATCTGGCCTAGCACAGTAAAGGTTGCTAGTTACTGTCAGTCCGACATCTTCCGTGCGCCTTGAGGAGTAAGTTGATGGCGGTAGCTGCACAAATTATCAGTGGTTCACCAAAACGCCATCCCAGTTAGCCCATTTCTTTAGCAGTCTCAGCAAAGAGTGAAAGATGTGTGTCAGAAATTTCATTGCCAAACAAATGTCTGTCATGAAATTTTCAAATTAAATTTCACATTTGAAAATTTCACTTCTGGTACGTGGACCCAGTGGTTGGTGAAATGTGTACGTTCAAGCCGCTAGAGAGAGCTGGATTGGAAATTGTGGCTCAAATAAAAATGAACAAATCTTGAAACCTCAGATTTAAAAGTTCTAGTAGCGTATTTCACCAGCTCTAGTGGAAGGAATCCTGGAGACAGAGCTTTGTCCTAACCTGGAAGGGGTTCGGAGGGGTTGGGGGGGGGGGGGCATCTCCAGGTCTGAATCCTGGCGGAGCTTATTCTGCCACTACCTCTACTCTGAGGGTAGATTTCAGGTCTCAGCCAGCAGCTTCTTTTCCCAGCCCTAACTTCCTACCAAAAATGAGGAGCAGCAAATGAAAACTTGTCTAAAGCATCTTAAGTAGAGTTTGACCCTCCTTCACCTTATAAGCTGAAGGTCTTTCAAGTTTTCAAGCAGAGCTTTCTGCATCCAAATCCTTCATGTGGGACATCATCTTGCCATGCGATTGCTACAGTACCTGCAGAGACATGACTGCTTAGGTTGCATAAATATCTAGCAGGAGAACACCGCATTCCCCTTCAGACAGTGGAATATATTTTAAGACTCTGGAGCTAGACAAGCCACCCGCACCTTGAAGTTTCTTGTCTAAAGAATGGGAAGCAACCTAGACGCACATTCTCTTTCTCCTCTGACCCATTTGCAGGTGCCACTGTGAACAGTACGTCGCTGCCGAAGAACTGTGTGATCGTCTGTGCTTGCTGAGAGCCCCGCAGGTCTCGCTGAGCTTTGGTACAGACAGACAGCTGCTCCTGAGTGTTGAGGGGGCAGAGGAAAGAGTGAGTTGAACAGGGCTGGTGCTTGCTTCTACCCATGTGGCTGGGCAGCTGGAGAGTGCAAACACATGGCTGCTGGGCCCCCATGAATTCAGCACTACCACAATCACAGCTTTTTTTGTGGAATTTTGCATTGGGCCAAGTTTGTTGCATGAATCATCTCTGGCAGCGAAAAAAATGACAGCTTGAGCACTACCAGCTAGCCAGTGAAATGTTGGCATTGTAAGCTTGCCAATGGGCTGCTGGCACTGTTAGTTGCTGGTATATATTCTGGGACCCCTGTGTGTAGGACTGAAGTGAGAGCAGGTGCTCTCGTTCCATCGGGAAATACCAACCTTTCGGGAGCACTTTCAGCTATTTGTCGGTATTTCCTGCTTCCGCTCCCATTGCTATCTGCACACGTCATTTCCAGGTAATTCCGGTATTACCGATAATACCAGAAATTACCAAAGTGATGGAAAATAGTGGAAAATCACGGGAAATGTCAAAAATGCCAGTAGGTTTCCTCCTCGAGTGAAAGTGCCGTTTCCACTGGAATCAGCATGCGCAGAGATTTGTCACTTCAGTTGTGCTGCAATGAGGAGTAGCCTGTTATCGATCACTATGGGGAGAGGAGAGCCAACCTGATTGGTGCATTCAGTATTTTGTGTGTGTTTGTAATACACAAGATGTTCAAAATGGATGCAAATGGAATGCTGGGCAATTAATTTGCATAATGTATAGGGTGTAGTTAATCTGTATAATTTATTTTTCTTGTAGAGTTTGGGTCTCCTGGCTGCAGAAATTGAGGGGGGGGGGGGAAAGGGGAGAGATGCAAAGATCACCTGTGAGCCGAACAGCGGGAGGTGGCTTTGTGATTTTAAAAGGGATTTGAATCTTGAGACAAGTAGGACATTGTGAATCATTGTGAGTAACAGTCACTGGAAGTTGTGGGAAATAGTCCTAGATTAATGGATGGAGTGGGGTGATTCCGGGTGTAATAGCGTTGCTGATAATTCTGCTCCAATCCCCTTGACATGCTGGGTTTGTTTTTCAGGAGCTGGACAATGTTCTAGGCCCAGATGACCACGTGCACCAAAGCCAGCGGGTCCATTTGGTTCTGTTTGGCTCCAGTGGCGTATTTGGCTTCATTCTTTTCAGCACAGACACGCTCGATACACTTTTCTCAGGTGAGACATGAGTGCTCCAGAAAGGCCGAAGTCCAGCCAACAGCCTCCCCGTTTCCCTGGAACAATGGGATCTTAATCTTTATTTTGATATAGTGCTCCCCCGTTGAGCTGCAATGTTGATTGGCCTCTGGCAAAGACTTGGTTAATGGTGCAGCGGTGTCTCGACTCCAGCCTCCCTGTGTAAGAGCTGGTGTCTTTGCACTGCAGAACGTGGGCTTGGTTGTCTCCTCACGCTGGCAGGGCATTGGATGTAGTCAGAATGCATTCGGTGGGCTCCTTCTTGATTACCTCTGGCATCAGGGAGAGCCGCACCTGGCCCCCAGATTAGAAAAGTGTCAGGAAAACGACTCTGCATGTTTGAAGGGAAGACACTGTTAGAATTGCTGCATTGTGGGTGGCCAGGAGTGGGGTAAGGCCTTGTGGGATGGGTGCACGGCCAGAGACCTTGCAGGAGTGTGACAGGAACACTGTTAGGAGCCAATGCCAAGGGTCGATGCCAGAGACTCAGTCATGGAAACGGTCCAAGGCAGGGACAAGGATTTGAGGCAGACAGACTGGCAGCAGCAAGAGCTAGGGATGTGCGAACACAACCATGTTCAGATGTTCGGCCATTTGGTGGTTTGGGTCAAACTTTGAGTTCGAATTTGGTATTCGGTTCGGTCAGACTCGGATCGGTCTTTAGTTTGGTGCAATTGGGAACTGAACATGACATTTAGTTTTTGAAATAAAGGGAAAAAACCAAAAAACATATTTCCTACTATAACATTTTTGTTTCTTATTCGATTTTGATGGAATTTGGGGAGA
>QEPC01009472.1:12513682-12532673 GCA_003113815.1 Sphenodon punctatus | reverse complement strand
TTTTTTTATTTATTTCAACACATTTATATCCCGCCCCTCCTGCAAAGCAGCCCGGGGCGGCTCACAACATAAAATAATTAAAACAATAAAATACATTAAAATTCAATAAAACCAACATATATTCCATATAAATATTAAACAGGGCTTAGACAAAAAAAAGGGTAGGGGATTAAAAGAAACCCTCCCTACCCTCCCCCAAAGGCCTGGGCAAACAGCCAGGTCTTACAGTTCCGCCGAAACGTTAAAAGGCTTGGGGCCTGCTGCTAGCCACTGACATTCTCTCCCTCTTCATGTCCCTCCACCATGCTCCTGTCTCTCTCCAGTACTGGGTGCATGTTCTAGCTCTGTCAGTGCCCCTGGTGAGATCCTCTGCCCTATGGAGTTCCCCCTCCAGGAGCAGACAGACCGGAAGGTTTTTCCGAAGTCTGTATCTTGCCATGGTCGCAAATATCCAGGCCTTGTAGGTGGCCCTGCTGTCTCCTGTTCTTCTTTGATCTGTTGGCTGGGGTGTGTGAGGGCAAACAGTTCTCCCAGCTGATTGGGCTTCTGGGTAAATTGAAATGGGGTTAATAGAAATCAAGCTTCTGCTCTGCTAGGACTTTACCAAACTCTGCTGTTAGTGCATGCTTGCCTATCTTCCTACACACTCACCCGTCTACCTTTCTGGTGGCCTGCCTGCCTCCAGAGGACTTCTGGGAGTAGAATATCAGAACTGGAAGGGACCTCGAGAGTCATTTAGTCCAACCCCCTGCTTGGATGCAGGATGACTGCAGCTTCAGCATCCCCGACAGACAGCTGCCCAGCCTTTTCCAGGCTCTGCTACTGACCCACTGTGCAGCCATGGGTGAGTTGCTTAACTCCTCTTGTTTGCATCAGAGGCTTCATGAACGTGTGCAGGGCACTTCTAAGGCTCTGTTCACATGTGCATCCTCACCCCCTGGTGGCCATTCTTAGTTTTATTTATTTTATTTTATAAAAGTTTTCTATTCTTTGCTCTGCAGCCTCCTCTGGCCTCTTCCCTTGCTGCTTGTATTGAGGTTTTCTGTGCTATCAGTGCTCCTGATTCAGGGCCTTCCACAGCCAGAGCAAGGCTGTCAGCTCCCTTTCTCAGTCAGTCTTCAACCCAGCACTGGTGGCTGCAGTCTACCAGCTTGCAAGCTATTTCTTTCTATAAGTGTCCCAGCTCCACAATATTTTTTTCCCCACAAACTGGGCGGCTGGACTGCTGGCTCTTAAAGGGCTGGCATCCTGCAACAACAAACCATTGCGGGCTGGTAAAGCGCAAAGTATTGTTACAGTCATTAAACGATGCTGTCGAGCTCCCTGCGCACTAAATACAATGCAACTGCACAAAGCAGTCCATCTTTCTCCCTCCCGACCAATGCCTTAGCGTCGCTGACTCTGCGCTGCTTGTTCCCAGACCGAGCCTCTAGCCACTACCCCATCTATCAGAAGCAGCATCTCTACAACAGCAACTCCCGCTGGGATTTTGGTGCCTTCCGAAGACTGGACCATCTCATTCGAGAGACTCGCCTTAACATCTCCAGGTAACTCCTGATACTACTAGTGCTCTAGTAGTGGGGAATCCAGGGCGCTCAAGACTGCATGTTGTTCATATTATTGTTGTTGTTGTTGTTGTTATTATTTATGATGATGATGATGCATACCATTCAGGCATCACAGATTTTACAGGACATCTCTGATTTGTCACCTCTTTGGTTATCTGTCCCAGGGTAACATAAAACACTGTTACTGCAACACTCACTTAGGACAGGAAATGCTTCACTCGCTATAACACTTTACACGTTGCTGTAAAGTCTCACATTAGAAAAGAAGGGGTGAGGGAGAGCAATTTTGCAAGCCATCAGTGGGAACAATGACTTGGATTCTCCAGCTGGATAGCCCCAAGCAGGTTTCTCCAGGCAATCCCTCCCATGCTATAGAAAAGGGATTCTTTGTTGTCCTCACCTTAATTACTCATATTTACTCATCTCCATGCAGTCTTTGGAATTTAAAAAAAATCCAACCACTGTTTGGAAGCATCAGTGTGAAGCTATTATTTCTAATAATTTCTTCTTGAGAAAACAAAATCAGCACGTCAAGGCTTCAGACCTGGCTCTTGTATTTACTTTATTTATTTATTTTTAAAAATTATATCCTGCCCCTCTTACCACAGGCAGTCTGGGGCGGCTAACAACATAAAAGATGAACACAATAAAATATCATAAACATAACATCAATAAAAAAGAAAAACCAACCCCCTCCCTCACCACCCCCTACCCACCCCTCTCCCTCGCCAAATGCCTGATGGAACAACCAGGTCTTACAACTCCTTCAAAAAGCCAGACCGGCCCCCACCGGGAGAGAGTTCCAAAGGCGCAGCGCGGCCACCGAGAACGCCCTATTCTGCGTGGCCCCCCGGAAAACCTGGGGGACCTCCAGTGTGGCGCCCCCAGATGACCGCAGGGACCGGTCTAGGACCCAGGGAGTGAGGCGATCTTGCAAGTAGACAGGGCCCAGACCGTGTAAGGCTTTATAGGTCAAAACCAACACTTTGAATCGAGCCCGGAAGACTATTAGCAACCAGTGCAGAGACCAGAGCACTGATGAAATGTGCTCCTGGCAGCCCAGTCCCACTAAGAGCCGGGCTGCCACATTCTGCACCAGCTGCAGCTTCCGAGCCGTCACCATAGGTAGCCCCACGTAGAGCACGTTACAGTAGTGTAGTCGAGAGGTGATAAAAGTATGGATGATCGTGGCAAGGTCAGGAACCGAAACCAATTACCAAAGCCGCCGCACCAGATGTAACTGGTGGAAGGCACTCCTTGCCACAGCCTCCACCTGGAGATCCAGGCGGAGCTGCGCATCGAGGCGCATCCCCAGGTTCCGTACCTGGGAAGTCAGCGGAGGACAGATGCCATCAACCATAGGAGCTGTCAGTTCCACCGACTTACCCACTACCATCACCTCCGTCTTGTCAGGATTCAATCGCATTCGGTTAGCCTTCATCCAATCCCCCACAGCTGCGAAACACTGGGTAAGCACTGAGACATCTACCAAAGCCACAACTGCGGTCTCAGTGCCATAACCCAGATGGAAGCCAGACTGAAAGGGATCAAGATAACCGACGCAGTCAAGATGCTCCTGGAGCTGTCGGGCCACAACACATTCAATAACCTTCCCTAAAAAGGGAAGGTTAGAGACTGGCCGATAGCTGGCAGGGGAGTCAACGTCAAGTGATGGTTTCTTGAGCAGAGGTTGCACCACCTACCTCCTTGAGGCAGCTCCCAAAGGGAGGCGTTGACCACCCCAACCAACAACGGCCCCATTGTCTCCCGGCAGCTCTTAACTAGCCAGGACAGGCACGGACCTAATTCACAAGAGGTGGCCCGAACCTCCCCCACAATCGCCACCACGTCAGTGGGTGTCACCAACTGAAATTGATCCCACAAAATTGGACAAGACGGGGCTTCTACCACCTCTGCCTCCTCTACTGTATTAAGTGCGGCATAGAAGTCATGGTGAATATGAGCAATTTTATCCACAAAATAATCTGCAAACATGTCACAGCGGGCAGATGATGACTCAACTCCAGGGTCGAGGGAGGCCGGACTGACCAACCCCCGCACAACCCAGAACAGCTTCGCTGGACGGGATTTTGTGGACTCTATGAGGGTAGCAAAGAACTCCCTCTTTGCTACCCGCATAGCCACGGCATAGACTCGTAAACTAGCTCTATGCCGCAATTTGTCGACTTCAGCACGAGAACGATGCCACCGTCACTCCAACTGTCGCCCAGCTTGCTTCAGCCTCCGCAGCTCCTCAGAAAACCACGGAGGTCTGCGAAGCCTCTGCCTAGGTAATGGATGCTTGGGAGCCGTCCGATCGATAGCCTCCATCAGCAAGGTGTTCCATAGTTTAACGAGGTCATCGATGAGACGGTCATCAAGGTCAGAGGGTAACTCCCCCAGAGCACCTAGAAACCACAATGAGTCCAACAGCCTCTGGGGGCAGACCATCCAAATAGGTTCCACACCCTTCCAAGGGCAGACATGTGCTAGAAGGGAGGTCTGCAGGAGGAAATGATCTGTTCATGACAAGGGCACAGCTAATATCTCCCCCATTAATGGAGCACCTGCCTCAAAACCAGTGCAAAACATAAGGTCCAAG
Organism: Sphenodon punctatus; assembly: GCA_003113815.1. Lineage (NCBI taxonomy): Eukaryota > Metazoa > Chordata > Lepidosauria > Sphenodontia > Sphenodontidae > Sphenodon > Sphenodon punctatus. The sequence continues at coordinate 12,528,503 of QEPC01009472.1, read as the reverse complement.
GTATTTCCTCCAACATATGTTGGGCCGTTGACCCTCTGGGACAGTCCCATAGTTGCCTGGTGGCCATGAACTCATGCTCGGCTCCCCCAAGAACCGCGTCGGCGTGAATGTTGAGGTCCCCCAAGACTGTCGTCCCGCGACACCAACGTCGGCGACTGCGGCAACAGCAACGCCAGGTGAGTCTCTGGGGGACGTTGACGGCGACTTCTAGATGGGCTGGGTAGCAGGCTACTTTTGGCTGCGCCGGGCCCGAAAGTCCTGGCCATGCACCCTGGCTCCGCCCCCCTCCTCCAAACAGGGGAGGAGAAAGATAGTACCTGGGGGGCAGGCAGCACATTTCCTCAGTGAGGCCAGGATTCTGGAGCAGCGGCAGCAGCACCAACGGCAACGCCAGGTGAGCTGCTGGCGAGGACAGGATTCAGACCCTGGCTTCCCAAGATTAAATCCAGTACCTTATACACTACACCAGCTCTTTAGGCGGAGAGGTTGTGACTATAAGGCCACCCAGCATGTTCATGGCTAGGGTGGGATTTGAACCCTGGCTTCCCAGGAACAAGTCCAGCACCTTATCCGCTGCACCACACTGGTGTTATTAACTATTTATATAGTACTAGCAATGTACCTGGCACTGAATAATCCTAAAAGAGACCGGTTTCTACCCCATGTAAAGGGGTTTACATTCTAGGACAGACCATTTATTTTCTTTTATTTATTTTATTTATACTTCTATCTTGCCCTTTCCCTAAGGCTCAGGGTGGTTTACATAAAACACACAAAATAGAAATACAGAAAAACTCCCTTTTAAAAAATCATTACAAGAAAAACCCACCCTCACCCTTAGTCCCCCCCACCCCCAATGAAAGGGAAACATGGGAAAGAGAAACATAGGGAGAGACGTGTAACCATGACATTGAGAAGTTGCAGGTGCATGTGCTTAGCTTAGTTACAGGAGAGACGGGGGCCCAGATCCAAAGGAGCATTAGCAAACAGCCTATTAGGGCAAGGAGCTAGGACATGTCTGACAAAAGAGGAGAGATTTGAAGATTGGGATTCAGGACGAGGCAGAGCGTATGTGTTCAGGGAAAGAGTTTGAAGCATAGGGGGCAGCATGGAAGACCATAGACAGACTTCCACTGACTGTGGTGGACTTTGAACTGGGCTCCCTGAATGATCAACAGACAGAGGAGTCCAAGGGTGGCTTGTCCATCAGAGACATTTTGCTTCCTTCCAATATATTGGTTGTAGCTGTGAGCCCTTGAGAAGGATCCATCCAAGTCGCCTCCTCTCTCTCTCGCAGGTTTGCCCATGTTTTTCTAGAATCGGGGAGGTACGTTTTCAGGGACAACGCCATCCCGGAGCGAGAACTGATTGTAGCTGTGAACGAGGAGAATGTGGCCTGTGACCCCCTTGCCGCTTCCTTCCAGCCTTCTTCTCCATACCAGCTGGCCAGGCACGGAGTTGTGAAGCATCAGCCGCTGAATTTAGCCCCCGACTGGGCAACGATTGCAGGTCCGTCAGCCTAGGCATTCTGATCCCTTAGCCCGGTGTTACGCAGTTTCTTTTCCCGGTGGGCCAGATTTTTTTTTTTTAAAAGGACGTAACATCTTGGGCTGAAGAGTGATTTGCATCAATGTGCATGAAGCTAAATATGCACATTTATGACTTTGTAAAGAGCTGGTGGGACAGAACTGTCGGGTAGGGGGTGAAATAAATTTTTGGGTTTTTTTTACCAGATCCCGTTTATGACTGCAGTGGCTGCTGCCGTTTTTGTACGTACAGAACGGCTTCAGCCATTTCACGCATGCGTGAATTGTTTGATAGGAATTCCAATCAAAATTTGGATCATCATTCTGATTTCATGGTAAACTTCTGCATAACTAGAATGGCTGGTTCAAACCACCCCAGCTGTTGGGTCATGGGGCCCACGGACAGAAGGAACTGGGCAGATAAGGACTGAAAGGTGTAAAATTAAACATTTAGCGACAGAACATGGAGCGTTGTCTGGGTGGGTTGGGTTTACCATGCAGCACTTCCCCACACACAATGCAATGCCTCCCCACACACTTGGCACACAATAAAGTGCCCCATCCCACATACAAATAAAACAGTCCATCAATAAACTGAAAACAACAACATAAGTGTGAAAAGCACTGGTATAAAATACAGGCCCCTCAGAGCCACCGTCACAGGGAGCCCCAGCTTCTGGACGGCCTACCACGGTTCCCAATCCTTGGGACCCATGAATTTAAAAAATAAAATAGGTGGTTTTGTATGAACCTGTGAGGCAACGACCCTAATCCCTGAATATGGGATATTAGTTTTAATGCAACATCAAAAATGAACGACCATCACGTTTTCTTTTTTTCTAACGGATGAGTCAGTGACAGCCATTTTGTATGGGACCCCAACTTTCCTGGATCCGGCCCTGGGAAAGAGTGAGAGGCATTCTGCAAGCTCACACAAGGTTAGTCCTGTAGCAGGAGCAGCACTCTGGATTGCCACGCCCCATGGGGCGGGGGTTCATTGGCAATAATCACATGCTCGTATAACCACAGGCCTTGGAAGGGTTGTGCCAAGGATGGGGAATGCGCCGTGCACAACAACGGTGTTAACAAACAAGATGGTAGCCTAGCCCAGGTGGGTGTCCACCTGTCCGTTTATTAGGCATTCGCCCCCACCAGCCTCATGGCGACCAACCAGCAGACACACAACACCCATGCACGGCAGGGTCTCAGAGCATGCGGAATTCGCCTTGCAGGCAAATTCAGGTTAATGTGTGCCCGCATCCTGTCTGTGGCAGTAGCAGGCTGCTTCTCCTGAAGGAGTGCCCATCTCTGAATTCCTGGGGAATACTGCTCCACCAAAACCTCCCTGTCCTTTCTCCAGGGCTTTTCTATGTCGGGAGTATTTTGTCTGGCCTCCAGTCATCCCCTAGAGCTATCCCAGTCCTCCAGTTAGGGGCTTCTCCCAACAAGTGTGTGTCACCGTAAGGTTTATATAGTTCACCAGACCCTCCCTGGGTCCTTATAGACCAGATAGATCCCACCTGCAACTCCACTGCTGTGTCTAGTTATAAAGGCGTTTCTCCTGGCTGTGTAGCTTTCCTCCAGTTAGCAACCGAGACTTCCACTCCTGCCTAGTTGCTGACAGGTTTTTTCAAATCCTGCCCTCTGCAGAACTCCATTTTACATCTCCGTTTCCTCTCCACCCTGTTCTCAAATTAGGGCTTTTCAGCTAAATGGGCTTCCTGTCTTGTGACTCCCAGGTGTTAAGAATTAGGTGCAACAAGGCACCTGCAATTTGCCTAGCATCAGCACCAGGCGTGATTCTACAGAACAGAGTGCTGGCAGTTTTCTTGCTGGTGCCACGATGCCCTGTTACACCCTCAATTAGGTTGCGTACAGCATCATGCACATACAAGGCGGGGGGGCGGTGAGCAGAGCACGGCAGGGAAGAACATCTCCCCGTGTATTAGCTTTGTCACGCTAAGGCTGTGAGTGGTGGCTGCGGGGCCCGAGCAACGTTTCTTTGGGCCCAGTGCAAACCTGTAACACGGGCCCCCTCCCACACACCACGATCCCATCCCCATACATACAATCTCATGAGTCACGAAAAAAACATTTCTATTTTATTTCTGAAATGACTCTTAACGCTGCTTCTGAATGGCTGGCTCTGGCTCCAGCAAATCTCACAGGATCTGGACACCCCCTAGGTACATAGGTTTCCATAAATATCCTCAAGCATCATGATCTACGATTTAGCCTGGTTTTTTCCTCATGGTGGTTGCAGCCTGGGCCAGGCCCCCTGGATCTCTGGGCCCTGGTAAAGTGTATCCTCCCCACCCCCCCACACCCCAAATGCTTGGGCCTGGGGGGAGCTGGGGAGAAATACACGTGCGGTGCCTGTTTATTAGGCTGTACATGCGAAACACCTGAGTGGGAGCTATACAGATCGAACCTGGACTGCAGCGGGCTTTTGTCTTGTTTGTTAACACCCTAAGTGCTTTCTTAGTGGAGCCGCTACAGCTATCTCTGTTACGTAGCTTAGACCGCTTTGACATGACCCACGCGGGGGGTGTTTAGACGTTCCCCGGCGCTACCGGACGTGACGTTGCTCCCATTCTGAGCAGCAGTCGCTGAGAACAAGCGCAGGTTTGACGATGCGGCGTCATAAAACCCCCTCTAGAGGATTTTACACCGTCGTTTCTCCAAACCTATGCTTGTTCTCGGCGGCCGCTACTCAGAATGGGAGCCACATCCCTTCCGGGAGCGTGGGGGAATGTCTAAACACACCACGCGCAGGTTCTCTCCCTGCGTATCTTTGGAGGTGCGTTTTCAGCACCTGGTGTAAAAGCAGTCTGAGTAGCAAAGGAGAGACTCCTTTAAGTTTTACTGATGGAGTCTTTCCTGCTTTCGTCTTGCATCAGTAAAGAGTCTTCCTCTGCCCTTGTCTGTTCAAAGCAGAAGTCCTGACAGCAACATTATCACACACCGTAGTGTGTTTCAACTAGCCTCTCACTGTCTCTCTGGAAATAGCACCACACCGCTGCCTTTTTCCTGTCATAATTAGTACCTTTCCCTCCCGAGACCAACCTTGCTGTTGTCCCTAGCTATGAACCAGTCTGGGGTGAGACTTAAAGGCCAGGAGTGGTTACCTTTCCACCCTGTCCTGCTTAAGGAATGCAGGTAATTGATATCTTTGCTTGACACCAGACAGCGAGTGTCAGTTTTTCCACGATCAAGCAGGTGAGGAAACAAACTCCTTGTAAAAAGGTTTGTTCGGGGCTAACCACAAAGCCAGGCATGGTGTGAAGATCTCGGGCGTGCCACTCTGTGCATGGAAATAGCTGGCTCGGTCATTGTTTAGTTAGGGTCCAGGAGGAGTTCTCCTTACCTCACATTAGCTAGCCTGAGGTAAAATGAGATCCCACATCCTCATTCAGTGCTCACCTCTGCTCACTGCATCAGATTACATGCTACCCGTGCCTTGTCTTCACTAGTTTTACCTCAAGGTTAAAAAAGCCTTGAGGTAACTGCCCTGAGGTGGGAAATGTCCTGTTTTCTTTAACGTGGCAAACTTTTAGCAGGGAGAGAGCACAGAAATGCAAAACAGAGGCTGGCCTGCGGGTTTGCCACCAGCCTCTGTCCTCACATAGCCCTTGGGAGCTCCATGTGGCTCCTCTCTCTCAGGGCCCGTGCTTTCTCTTCACAAATGCCCTCCCCGTCTTGGTGACCTCACCCCACCAGCTGCCGAATACTGATGTGAGGGACTGAGCAAGGGTGGGGCTGGCTAAGTGTCTCTCTAAGCTGGGGGAATGAGGGCTTTGTAAAGGTGATTCTGGTTACTTGATGACCCGCCTATCGGGGTAAAGGAGGTGAGGGAAGCCAGTAGGTGTCAGGCCTGCGCTGACTAATACTTCTCTTGGCGTGGTTGGTGGGGGGTCTCCGCTCAGACTGGGCCTTTCATGTTTCCCTCTCTGGATGGACAGGGCCAGCCACCTATTCTGTCAGGGCCTCACTAGGTGATAATTACCCAACCCTGCCTGCTCTCCATTAAATAAAAGGGAATGCCCAACCCTCCCCAACTCACCCACTCCATTTAGGGTTGCCACCTATGCAAACGTATGAAAAATACATGTTGCAGGGCCTGCATTGGCACCTTAGGCACCAATGCAGGGCCTGCAACATGTATTTTTCATAAGCGTTTCTTAAAAAGGTGCATAGGTGGCCACCCTACGCCCCATTAAACCAGGACCCTGCTGGTACTGACACACAACTCTTCCTCCGTCCTTGCCTCTAACACCAGCCATGTCCCCTGACCTTTTCAGCGGTGCTCTTTTTCCTGGGTTTCCTGACCGTGATGCTGACAACCCTGGTCGTTATGCTGAGGCCCCCCAGCTCCACCCCAAGTCCCTTGAGGAGCTGGAAGCCAAGGTGGAGGAGCCTGGGTGAGCCACACGTCCCACCTGAGTACGTCCTCATTAAAGACAGGTGAGTGCAGGGGCGTAGCTAACATGGAGCGCGGGGGGGCTGTTGAGCCCAAGCACTGGACTCTAGGGGAGCCCTTCCTCTGCAAGTGGCTGAGTGGGCTAGGGCTGAATTCTTCGGCCAGGGGTCCAGTTGTTGAAATGAAATAACTTGATGACTGCGGAAACGTAACCATTGTTTTGGTTCGGCCCTAGCCTGGGCACCACTAAGAAATTTTCAGAGTAGGCGAGGGAGGAATGGAGTGCCTCCAACCCACTCTTGAAATTTCCTAGTGGCATTTGAAATGGGCCTTGTCAAGAGGGAGGTTTTCAGAGTGGACAGGAGTGGAAGGCCAGCCCTGCCAACTTTTAAGACTTCCTTCCTGGTGGGGTTGCTTGCTGCCACTCCAGGAGGTCCTCGCTGGGAGGCAGAGGGGCACCACAACCTTTGTTGGGGGAGGCTGAGGCTGGCCAGAAGCCTGGAGAGTGCTGCTGCTTAGGAAGACCCTGACCCCTTGCCCTCAGGGGGCCTATAATTAGGACATGAGCCCAGGCCCACCTCAGCCCTGCTCCACCGCTGGGGTGAGTGACAAGGCCCGAGGCCTAAACTAAGGAAGCCTGAGGGAGTGACAGCGAGAGCAGTGAAGGAAGCTGACTTGGTGTTACACAACATAGGTGGGGTGCTTCTCCCTGGGGCCATGGTGCCCCTTGTCACCGGCCTCCTTTCCGACATCTGCACTTCCCTATGGGTTGAGGCACTTTGAGCCAATCTCCCCATTTGCATGGTTAACCCCCAGGGCGGCACCACTGCCTCATTCTTTCTGCCTGAGTCACCTCAGGTGCCTCTCTGCTCCGCATTGCCCTGATACCATTGTCCATATACAAGACTCTCTTCCTCGTGTCCCAGTTGGGCTTGTAATACAGCAGTGTCAGCAGCACTATAGATGCATAATGGCACCCAGGGGGCGCACCTTCCACCTCTTGACTCTCTGTCTTTTCTCTCTCTGCAGCCTTCAGTTCTATGAAGCTCTCAGCCCCCGGAGCTCAGGAGAAGAGTCAGAGGCTGGAGAAAAAGAAGTAATTCATGGAACAAGGAAAACGCTCTGTAGGTTCTCCCCTGTTTCTGGCTATCTGACGCGCTCAAGCAGAGGCATGCCGCTCTAACCAGGGCTGGCCTTAGAATTTGCAGGGCCCAGGCTGAAGATAAAATGCAGGGCTCCGCCACCTCCCTTGGGGACACCCTCATCAGGGACCTAGAGGTGGTTGTGCTTGAAGCCCCATTGGGAAGGAGTGGGGGCCCTATACCCTGCCCTGGTGAAAGCGGGAGTCCTGGAGGTAGAGAAAATAGTGGGGTCAGAGGTCGTCATCCTGTGGTAAGGCTGGCTCTGGCTCTAAGATAGATATACACACAGACGCTGTATGCCCATCACACAGTATCTGCACACTTGGACCCCAATCTGCTTTAGAATGGGTCTCATTACCACGACAGCTAAGTGCCTCACAATCTTTTCATCATCCCCATTTTGCACATGAAGAACCAAGGCACAAAGAGACTTAGGGCCATGTTCACAGGTACGAAACTAAACCCATCTATCAGCACCAAAGCCATTACTCAGGTTTCTGTCGCTCACTTTGCTATCAATCACGCTACTCTCTAAAATCGTTTAGTGCCACCACCGTCTGCCCTCAATTGGCCAAGGCGAAGGCCCGTGCCGGAATAAATTGAATTGAATTGTCTGCCCTCAGCGGCCATGCCTTTAAAAGTGCCTGTGATGAGGCCTGTCTCTTCATGCCTTGTATGCAACGTCTTCTACTATACTACTGCTGCTTATCATTTCGATAGCACTACTAGGCGGACCTTTGCAGTCACAGATTGTCAGAGACGGGTCCCTGCCCGGTGGGTTTCCATTCTGGAATGAATTCCGTAGAGTTCTCAGCAGGAGAGAGACTTCGTGCAGCGCCTGGGATAGATTTGTATACCGTGTTCACGTTACAAAGCACTTTGGTTTAAGAAAGCAAAGGAGAGAATCTGCTCCTAACTTTTCCAGAGCACATACAACTTCACTTCCTATTCCTGAACGTGGCCACTTGATGCGCAAACGCTACCAAGGTACAAGTGAGTTAAGGACGTATTCATCAAACTGAGTTGTACATTTGAATGAGCCCTAAGTAACCCCTGAGTTCACAAGGTTGAGTCTCTGGCCAGGGCCGGCAAGGGGGTGGCTCTCCCCCCTGCCCCCCAAAAAGCTGTCCCGTTGCTGCTACCAAGAAGCTCTGCACTGGAGGGGAGTGGGAGAAGCGCCCCTTCCCCTGATCCAGCATGGGGTTTAGTGGAAGCAGCAGCAGGCTCGAGGGCAGGAGAGGCAGCAGTGGAAGCAGGATGAGGGGTAGAAGGGGTGACCACTAGGTGGCTCCGCCCCGAGCCAGCTTCTGCCACCTCCTTTCCTGCCCTTGGGCCTGCTGCCAACACTACTGTCCGCACTGGATCGGGGGAAGGGACGCCTACAGGCACTTCTTCCATCCAGCCTCTCCCAATGCCTTTCCTGCCCTCAGTCTTGCTGCCACTTAAACTCAGTGCTGGATTGGGGAAAGCTGAAATCTAGGGTGGCAAGTTGAAGGGGGTGCCGCTGCTTCTGCCAGCCCCCCCCCCCCCCCCCCCCGCCAGGCTTCTTGGCTGGGGCTACCTGAGGCCATCTAGGTCGGCAGATATCCTTGCGCCGGCCCTATCTGTGGCAGACAGAGGAACTGAATCCGGGTCTCCCAGAGCACAGGCTAGAGTCCTAACTACTGAACCATCCTTCCTCCCTCACTGGGCCTGCGCTGCACGTTCGCAGGCATATTACACACTCCGACTGTCTTTCACGCTGTCTCCAGTGATGAGAAATGGTAGCGAGCTCTGTAACAGGCTTGAGATTTTACTCCTGGCTTGTGGCCAGCGAAAGGCGGGCAGAGGGTGCTGATCGTTCTCCGGATTCTCTACTGAGGAACGACATTTATCAGGGCTTGCTGTGACCTGGGAACGGGGTCTGTGCTTCTTCGGGTGTCTCTTTCCATCAACTCTTGGCTGCGACGCCAAGAACTTGAGACCTTCCAGAGGATGTGGTTGGTGGCAGTGCAGTGAGAACAGAGCCCAGCAGATGGTGCTATTTCACGACACTGGGAATGGTTCTGCTAATAAAGAAGCTCAAGCTAAAGGCCGGGGAGCCGCCGTGATGTAGAGGGATGGGCGGAGGGCAGATTTTTGGCTGGTGCTTCTCTGGGAAAGCCCCCCACCCTCATTCCCTTACCCACCCCCCCTGCTGCTCCTGCAACCAGCCACCTGAGGCCCCTCCCTGCCACTGGAGTCAAGATTGGGTGGGGTGGGTCAGCGAATGCCCCTTTGGAATGCCATGACGTGACAATCCATAAGAGGCGTGGTCATGTCAGAAAGGGGCATGGCAAATAGGCTGCCCCTCCCCGTTCTGATGTGACCACGCCTCCCTTGGAGTGTTGTGATGTCACAGTGCTCCGCATGGGGTGGATCCACATTCAGAAGTTCACAAAGCCTTTTCACCCTGTTCTTTTCTGGCCTGGCCATGCTCCCAACCCCGCCCGCTGGACAACCTTCCAAAGTGACATCCGGCCTGCTCCTCGCCACTGCTGCACTGGGCAGTTGGTGCTTGCCTCTCTGCTCCGGTGGAATTTAGGGGCAGGGCCTCTAGGGGGTGGGGCCTCAATGCCCCCTAGGGTGGCCAGGCATGCAAATTTTAGAGGGCACTTATGAGAAATACAGGTTGCAGTGCGGCATTGTGCCGCCCTGCAACTTGCATTTTTCATCTGTCCTCTAAAATTTGCATATCTGGCCATCCTAATTGCCGCCCCCCCCCTCCCCCCCACTCATGAGTGCTCTTGTGTTGCCTGCCCCTGGGCAGTGGATTGGGATCATGGGGATGGGATTTGAGGGAGAAGGTTCCATGCTGGGCCCAGAGGGGTCCCCCAAACTCCCTGGCTTTGCTTTTTACTTCCCCCTGCTCTGAAAGGAACGGGAACGTTATCTCCCTCAGAGCCACACGTTTTGTGTTCTCATATCTCAAGGGTGGGAGGGGTAGAATTGCACAGATATATATTTTAAGTGCCTCCATCTGGACACATATTCTAAGCGAAAAGGATTAAAGCAGACAAACGGGACACTAAATATAGGACATTGATAACTCTTGGCGCTTAGCATCCCTTCCTGCCCCCCAGGCGGTGAGCTTGCTGGGGATGGGAGCATCTTTAGGGGTGCTGTGTCCGTGCGGTGCCTAGCAGCCCAATGAGGCCCTGATTCGCAACCATCTCTCCTCAGCGCTTCCCAAATAAACGTAACGGAGAACAGATATCCAAGCACTTGGCAAAAGCTGGTAGCATTATCCCTGCTTCCTACAGGGAAAGTGAGACCGCATTCACACCTTCAGCTCCAGGCCCCGGTCCACACAGATTTTAGCTCCGGGGAGAATCCAGAAGCCAAAATATGTGTGCAGTTTGGCTGTTGCGAAAGCCCCTCTCACGCAGCTTTGCTGGCAATTATCCAGAAAAGTACAGAGCTGGATTTCCCTGCTTTGCGCTCTTCCAGGTATTTGATGGAGGAGTGTTTGTTGAGAGTGGTGTCTGCTTGTTACGTGAACCTGACTATCTAATAGACAACCATGAAAACACCTACTTGTGGGGAGGTTATTGTGTGGTTCATGTGGGCTGGCTCAGACAATGTGGAGCCCATTGTGTGGGATAAGGCTGGCTAATGTGCACCCACTTATTGGCATGCTATTAGGTTGCAGAGTTGGAAGGTGTGTGAGGAGGGGTAAGCGGCAGGTTGTAGCTACTGCTGCTGTGGTGATGGCTGGAGAACAGGGTTGGGGCTGGCTTGGGAATTGATCGGCAAATCAGCTCAGATTGTGTTTAGGAGATATCTACCTCTGGGCAGCATTTCCTCCCCTCCATCCCTCTCTGCCTTGAAATGACTTTCCAGGGCTCACAAGAGAGGGAGCCAGAGCTTCCTTAATTGCTAAAGTGTCTAAGAAGGAGGGAAAGAAAGTGAAAGTGCCTGGCTTCCTTGCCGCACCTTAGGGCATATTCCCCCTCGCTTTTTGTTTGCTAGGTTCCGCACGCACCGCATGGGGGGTGGGGGCATGGAACACCTGCACTCAGACTCCCAGAGTGGTTACTCTGCTGTTTTGTTAACACCCTAGGCCTCCTTTCTCTGGACCTCTGGTCAGTGACTGAGGAAAGGCCAACCAACCTCCTATTATAGACAAGGACTTCATAGGGAAAAATCGTGTATGTTTGTCTCCAGCGCTAAAGACCCATGCCATGACTGCAATATATACCTAATTTGATATGCCCTTTCTGTAGCATTTTCTGGATCATTTCAGATACCAGATAAGAATGCTTTTACTTGTTTTTAATCGATCTTCCTCTTTCTCCCTTTTCCACTCAATCCTCCGCTTTCTCAATGATCCACCATGCAATCCCGCCACTGTTAACACAGGAGCTTTCTGATCGGCAACTCCTGCCATACAGAGCACCTGGCCAGTATCACTTGCCTCTCCACCCTTTTCCGAACCTCCCCGCAGGTCTTTTCTCGTTAGTGCTACATTTCTCTTTCTGTTCCTGTTTACTGCACCCCGAAGAGCGGCTTTAGGAAAGGCATTGTACACAACAGCATAGCTTTCGATCCCACCCAGCAGATGATGGGTAGTGAGAGAGGTACCCTCCTGTTTCAGGGGAACATCCCGCAGTCAGAGACCTGGAGGATTTCAGTATCCGCACCCTGTACGATAAGCTGGAGGACCAGAATTTGCACCTGGCATCGCAGTTGACAAAGCACAGAATGGATGCACTGGCTTTTTACAGGGGGATCAACCAGAGGATTCAGGCCCTGATGGTGAGTTATAGACAAGGGTGGTTCCTTTTGGGCAGGATACATGTTTCTTCAGAGTCCTGGAAGGCAGCATTTGCTAGAAATACCTGCATCTGGGCAAGAGGTCCCAGCCTTTCCCTCTCGCTGCATTGTGTAAGGCTGGATTTCAGGGAGAGCTAACCTGTAGGCTTACTAGGATGCAGAATACAGTGCAGGCTAGAAGGAACATGTCCTTGGCTACACTGGCCCACAACTGGATCAAGGTCTAATACCAGGGTGGGGAATGTTTTCCCTTCCAGGGGCCACTTTGAAAATTAGTACAAGCTCCAAGGGTAGAGGTTGAGAGAGGGGGTGCTTAAGAATTGCACTCAATATGAGGAGGATCCAGACCATGGATCTATGCCATAAATCTATCTCCTGCTCTTCTTGTGAAAGCCCTCTTCTCTGCTCCTTTACAGTGAACTTAGTCTTTCAGTGTGGTGCTTATAGAGCAAGAGCCCGTGACAGGTTTACCCTCCTCTTAAGGTACAGAATTTTCAACCATTGACGCAGATGAGCTTTTGTACATATATACAAGAAATGTGAGTCTTATTAAGCAACTTGTGGGCGTTTAGACTATAGGGCACCCTAAAATACCCCAAAAGGACCTTTAACTTACATCATAAGGTAAGTCATTGAAACTTGTGCCATTTTGTGTAGAAATGTGTCCTGACACATAAAATATAAAATCTGACACAGTTCGTGTGGATCCTACCCAAATCAGACCCTCTGAAAGTGCCCCAAACCCACATACCTTCCAGTTATGTCATTGGGTTCATGGCAAAAAAACTATGCTAATTTGTGTGGAAATGTGTTCTAACATAATAAAATATAAAGACTGACTGTTTTGCGGGTGGAGGTCTTTCCCCCAATCAGGCATCCTTTTAGGGGGCTCTCCCCCAAATTGGGATATTTGCTCACCTTATAAGGTACATGATTAAAGTCTATACATTTTATGTGAAAACGTTTTTTGTCACCTAAAGACTAACAAGATTTTAATGGAAGATACCCAAATCAGATGCTCTGTAAGTGTCGCCCCCCCTCTCCCCCCCAAATAGCTTGCGTTTACATCATAAGGCTTAGGACTGAAACCAATGCTAATTTGCATGTCAGTATGCCCTGACACATAAACTAGAAGATCTTACGTGGGGGGGGGGGGGGGGCAGTCACCCAAACAGCATGTCTTTAATGATGATATTTTGGAAATATCCTACACAGTATTGGAAGTTTTCATTTATCACACACACAGAGGGCCCTTCCTCCTAAAGATCTTTTTGTCCACAAAATATATGGCGACAATGAAATCAAGCAAACAGATTTTACTCATTACAGTAACCATGTAACATACAGATGATGTATTATTATTTTTTAAAATCTTTTACCCTACCCTTCCCGCCAAAGGCAGCTCAGGACGACTTACAATATTAAAAATACAAAGTATAAAACATAATATAGAAATACATAATCATAAACCACAACCATACGCCATTCCCCAACTCTTTCTCCACCCCAGTTCTCAACCCTCTAACTTACCTGTACCCCTGCAACTCCCCTCTCCCCTAGCCCCCACTGCCAAATGCCCTTGTAAACAAAACTGGTTTGCACGGCCTCCTAAAGGCACTCAAGTCTGGACTTAAACAAACCTTCCGGGGGAAGAACTTCCAGCGCTGTGGAGCGGCGGCCAAGAATGCTCTCCTCATTGTGGAGACGAAGTTAAAGACTGGTACCTCCAAACAGGCATCCCCAGCCCAAGTGCAAAGGCCGCAATGAGACATGGTAGGTCAGGCGATCTTCCAGATAAGTGAGTCCCAAGCTGTTTAGGGCTTTAAAGGTCAAACCCTTATTTATGAAGTTAATAAGTTAAATACATTCTACTGAGCAGCCAAAACAGACTCTAATTTTTGCATGCAGAACACCGAAAAAGAATGTTATCTGTGACATAGTGAATTGTTAAAAAACACAACAAATTCATTTGGGGACATGTTACACATCATCTTCGGATACATCATTTTCATCATCATCACTCTCAGGACCGCTCATCTCCACATCTCTATCCTCACCCGCTCAGCAGTTATTCCACACCTTTCAGTGTCAGCTCTAAAAAGAATGTCCTCAGGCAATTATGGGGTTAGCACTCCCTCAAACCAACGGGGAACATACTTTCCATCAGCTAGTTTCCAGCCATTTTGTTCTGGGTGGGAAATTAGTGGATGGCTGTCAGTTGTATTGTTCCATGATCCACAGATTAGATTGGTGTGCTGAATCTTCAGATGTATGACAGAAGCACATGGAGGAAGTGAGTTGCCATTGCTCCCTTTGATTGCTGCCATGGGACAACCTCCCTTGTAGGGATGGGCGAACAGATCACGGTTCGGGTTCGACCGTTCAGTTCAGTCCAGTTCGGTTCAGCCGTTCAGTTCGGTTCAGGAGTTCGGAAAAAGGCTCTCTGTGCGAGGAATGATGGCCCCAGAACCATGATGGTAGGTCCTGGAGCTAGAGTTGCAGCTTCTATGTATTAGCCACAGACCTTCCTGCCAGTAACCTGGCCCCAGAACCCTGACGGCGGGTCCTGGGGCTGGACTGGCTGTTTCTTGATGCAGTGGAATGACATCGCCTCCGTGCGAGGAATGATGGCCCCAGACCCATGACGGTGGGTCCTGGGGCTAAGATGGCAGCTTCTAGGTATTGGACACAGCCCTTCCTGCCTGTAACTTCGCCCCAGAACCCTGGTGGTGGGTCCTGAGGCTGGAGTGGCTGTTTCTTGATGACTTGGAAAATCGGCTCTCTGTGCGAGGAATGATGGCCCCAGACCCATGATGGTGGGTCCTGGGGCTAGAGTGGCAGCTTCTAGATACATCTTGGCCACATCCCTCCCTGCCTGTAAATTGTCCCCAGAACCCTGACAGTGGGTTCTGGGGCTGGAGTGGCTGTTTCTTGATGCG